>ML408327.1:0-68967 GCA_005239525.1 Nicotiana knightiana | reverse complement strand
GGGGGGGGGGTCCTAAGATTTTTAGCCTAAAGGATCACCCGGTGCAACATAAATAATACTTTGCAACTCCCTTAAGGTAGGAGTTGCTCATATTATTCAGTGGGCATAGACTATCATCTCCTACTACGCCATTACTATTTTAAAGTTGTTTACTTAAAAGCGATCTAGTTCAATTCTTGGTCGCTTCCTACGCGTTCACTATCCGTCCCATGCCTATGGTCCAAGAGGCTATGGACCTACTATTAGGTGGTTCTAGACTCTACTTATGGTGCTCAAAAGTGACAAAACTAGCGCATATTCAAAATATATATGACTTCACATGCAAGAAAAGGCTCAAGGTAACCCCTACACATAAAAACGAATGCACGCGGCAAATTAGGCTGTAGACAATTTCAAAGTTAAGAAACATTATAATAGTTAAGTCCTATAGGCATTATTTTTAGATGATTCTGATTTCTAGCAATGTACAGGCAGCGTTACAACTTTGCAAATTAAAGGCATTACCAACCTATAGGCATGGCATCTACATCATTCGTTCAACGAGGCAATAAGACTATTTGAAAGCCCAAAATTAACAACATTTATCTTATAAACACGCATTCTAAGATGAATAATAACATCCTATAGAAAGAAATTCTAGGGGTTGATAATTGAGATTGATTTTATTGCACTTTATACCTATAGGCATGTCACCTATAGCAATGCAAGGAAGCAACAAAGTAATTGGTTAGTTGATTAAGATCCTATAGTCATGATATCTAAAGGAGCAACATACTAAGAGCAATAGAAGCGACTGGTTGATTGGTTAGTTGGAACCCTATAGACATGGTACCTAGATGGGCATTAGCAAAACATGTGGTATTGTATCCTATAGGCATGTTGTCTAAGTATGCACAATAGTAAACCTGGAAACAAGTATAGCAAATACTTTAAACATGTTTTAGACAGGTTGAGTGAAGTGTGTGTGATTTCCTATAAGCATGATTTCTATAAGTGTGCAGAATAGGAACACGTCAACGAATATCAAACAAGACACCTAAATCCTATAGGCAAGTTTTCTACCCGTTCATGCGAAAATCAGAATTCCCCAACCTCTTTTCCACTAATCTCCCGCATCGTTTGTTTACAATATTACATGTTAAAAGATAAAAGAAGAAACAAACCCAAATATTAATTATGATTGTACATGATATTTCTACTTCCGTGATAAAGTTGCTCGATTTGAGCTATGATAGCACACTTCGCACATGCATACACTTTAACATGTCACTTATACCAGTCCATCAATATGAAATTTGATATCCATTGTTCATGTGAACTTGTATATCTACTTCTGTGTGATATGGATTGGATTGTTAGCACGTGACTATGTCGTGCGGATTGTGATTGTTAGCACGTGACCATGTTGTGCTGATTGTTATTGTTAGCACGTGACCACGCCATGTGGATTGGGGTTTTTAGCATGTGACCACGCCGTACAGATTGTGATTAAGAGTTGTCCATGCAGCGCATGGATATGGATCCATCCCCCTAGGGTCACCTTCTCATGTTTCTCTCTTGATGGTGTACACATGGATTGTGATAAACCGACGGGTTTCTGCTTGATATGGACTTTGAAAAAGCTGATCAGTAGTTTAGTTCGGTTATTGTACTTCTAAAGAAAATTGGCCGGTGTTTGAGTTGGTTATTGAATTTATCCTATACTTGAAATTTCTTTGGATGTATACATGATTTTTGTTGCATCTAATCCTTATTTGCCAGCTCCAAAATGTATACATGCCATTATGCATATCTTCTTTATATGCCACCTTACTTGATGAGATGAGACACGATTCCGATCTTTTATATATGTGAATCCATATGACTTGACTTGTTTAATCATACATATCGTCTTTATATGTTGGGTTGTTAACAGGAAAAGAGCATGTTACATAATCTTGGGGCACTGATGAGTCTTTTTCTGTGGTTTATGACTTGATAATATTCTTGTTACGTAATCAAATATTTTAAACTTAACCCTATTTACAAAATTATTAAGCATAATATTATAAACCTATTTTAACATTCTTTCAATCATGTAGCCATTTCGAACACTTTTCTTTTAAATAAAACCTACACTTTCTGTTCAAAATATATGTACTACTTCTCTTTCAAAATGATAAGCTTTTAAAACATAGCATAGGGTAAGCCATACAATCTTAAGAACTAACTAATAGAATATAGACATTTAAATTCCCAAACCTAGTATAAGTTTCATGGAGCTACCTTAGATAGATTCTAGGGGGTGTCTAACACTTTCCCTTAGAAGAACAAGAATCCTTACCCAAATCTCACTGGTTAGAGACTAATAGGATAATGATCTTAACAATTGAATAGGTACCCTAGTATACCTTTAAATATTAGGTGGCGACTCTCTTTTATTAACATCAGAGAAATCACTAGTTGAATCTTATTTTGACTTGTGCAAAATAGTGTTCAACAATTTGCACTAATAAACATATATGAAAAATGTTTTAAAAAAAAGAAAATAAAACGTATGTATATTATATAGAGGCAAAAAAGACATTTATCTAAAAAGAAGCAAAAATAAATAAATGAAATCAAAATAAGGAGAAAAAAATAAAGGAAACTATAATCTGGAAAAAATGAATGGAATCGGAAGAGGAGAAAAAATAAAGAAAAAAGAAATTGATTTGGATTGGGTTAATGGGTAATGAAAGTAAATGGAGTTGAACGGGTAAATAAGTCCAAAAAAACTAAAATTGCGGGTCGCCGGACCAAGGCAGTACCGTCCCATCTCACGTCGATGTGCACAGATAGCCATTAATAACACATGTCTTTACTTTTAAGCCATTGTTTTAAATGTATTTAGTCTTTAGCCACTGCTTTAATAAACTTTTACCCGCCTGGACAAAAATACCCTTCTATTATAAGCTTATACCTACGCTCCTTATTAACGATCAACAACAACAGTAACTCAAACTAACGTAACTAACTTGCAGAGGCTGTCATCGTCCAAAATTGCAGAAGCTTCTCTTCCGATTTAAAACTAGAGAATTCAACTTTCTCGTCCAAAATTCAACATAAGATTATAGTAAGTTATGCTTTTGTGTGTTTGTGTTGATTTTTATTTCGTTACTAGGAATTTGATTTTTTTGCTTTTCTAGATTAATAACGTTAAGGACATCGCGTTCTTAACTCTGTGATTATTCTACAAATATTGAGGACATAATGTTAAGAATTTGGTGTCCTTAATATGACTGTTGTTCCTAATATTATGGACATAGTGTCCTGATTTTGCAAATTGTATTGAAAAAGTAAGGACACGATGTCCTTAACTTTTTTGCTGTTGTTCTAAATATTAAGGACATAGTGTCATGGTTTTGCAAATTGTATTGAAAAAGTTAAGGACAATAGGTCCTGAACTTACAGTTACAAGTTCAAAAGTTAAGGACAATAGGTCCTGAACTTACAGTTACAAGTTTAAAAGTTAAGGACAATAGGTTTTGAACTTCGAGTTCCAAGTTCAAAAGTTAAGGACACTTGGTCATGAACTTATAGTTTCAATCTCAAAAGTTAAGGACACTTAACTTTAGGAATTGCAAGCTCAATACACTTAGTCCTAAATTTAAAATTACAAGTTCAGGACACGAATGTAAGTATTACGAAATAATGAATACATTTAGTGTCACGACCCAAAATCTATTAAGGTCATGATGGCGCCGGACACCATCGTCAGGCAAGCCAATCATTAATTAGTTGAAATAAATTCCTGTTTTAATATTTTTGAAATCATTACCTTTAACTTACTACGTAATAACTAAGCAAAAATCCGTTAAGTAAATGCGACAGTTTAATATTTCATTTTTATAAAATATCTCCCATACACATCTCAGAACCCGGTGTCACAATTGCATGAGCAATTTCTAAGAATTTATACAATCAGTACAAAGCTTGTCCGAGATACAAATTGGGCAATGGAATTTAAAACAGAATGAATACAATACGAGGGAGACTCTGTCAGCTGCGTATCACCTCCGAATGATAAAGCTCGCCTAAGTCTCCAAACTAGCCACATCGCTGTGAAAGTACCTGTGCAATAAAAATGCACATCAAGTGTAGCGTGAGTACGAAAATAACGTGTACTCAGTAAGTATCTCACCTAACCTCAGAGAGGTAGTGACGAGAGGTCGATTTGACACTTGCTAAAGGTCAATTTAGTATAATCAAGTGAGACACTAAGAATGAATGTCATAGGCAATTTATTTAAATATCAGGGATAAGGAATATCAGTTCTTCTTATATTTAACACTTTAACACCTTCGTCATTTCAATTGACAATTTAAATAATAATCAGGGATGAGAATATCAGACTTATGTCACGTTTTTACACATCAATTCTTCTTCTTCTTAACTGGCCATTAAAACTTCCTTAGGCGGTTAAACATGTATAAATCACAGGAACTATTCAGCAATCATCATGCGCAAGAAAATGCCGAGGGTCGAACGGAGCGGACCAACAATAATAAACTGTGCACTGCCGAGGGTCGAACGATCCGAACCATAGATGCATCTATTTGCCCCGCTCGCGAATCGGACATGCGACGCGGTTAACATAATACTAGGGATACCCCGCTCGCGAATCATACCTGCGACTCGGGTCCCCGTATAAATATACATAAATACAGGGTCATCCTGCTCGCGAATCATACGTGCGACTCAGGCACCCAAAGTTACACATATTCACACCAATAAACCATATTTTTATCAGGATAATTAGCTGTTCCATGAAGTGATAAAATTATCCTTTTAATAAACATGAGAATACTATTTAAAACCTTTCTGGAGATTTACTTCCCAATTTCAACAGGTTCCAAAATCTATCGATTTATCCGAAACACAGTTATCCAAGGAAGAATCAATTCTCCTTCTAGGTGATTAAGAAAATGAACTCTAGTCTTCGTAGGGATTCAATTTACTATTTCGATCATATTAGCGGTCTAATATTACTGGCAAGATCACAAGTACAACAAGTAAGGCATGCTAGTGGGTCCTAAACTACCCGAACATAAACATAATAGTAGCTACGCACGGACTCCCGCCACATCGTGCGTACGTAGCCCCGGAAGATAATAGCACATATTTAATTAGTTCACCTAGGGGGACAATTCCCCCTCACAAAGTTAGAATGGAGACTTATCTCGCTCCGAAATTCCATAACCGGCTTCCAAGCCCTTCCGACGACTCCAATGGATGCACAACGCCCCAAAACTACCAAATAACGGGCAAAGCAATGAAAATTCACTCTAATACTCGTAAAAAATTCAAATTATATAATTTCCCAACTCCGCTCAATGAATTGACCAAAATGCCCTCGGGCCCACGTGCCCGGATTCCGAAATTTCTCGAAGATAAACTCTACCCATAGCTTTACTAGTTTAACTATACAATTTACTCAAATATTCATGCTCAATTCGTGGCTAAAATCCAAATTACCAAATTTTTTAGGGTTTCTTCAAAATTTCCAACTTTTCCACAAGTTTTCATGATTTTCCATGTTAAAATCTAGATATAATCCAAGTAATTAACTTGCAGCAGGTGGTATTGACTTACCTCCAAGTTTCTAGGTGAATATCCCTCTCAAGAAGCTCCAAAAATCGCCCAAGAATGAAGAAATGAGCAAAAATGCTCAAACCCCCGCTTTAAACACTCACTGCCCAGCGATCTTCGCGCCCGCGGCAAAACCTTCGCGCCTACGGTGTCCACGCCTGTGGCAAAACCTTCGCGCCTGTGGTGCCTGGCAAGCCCATGCCTTTTCTCTTCTGTGACTCGTGCCCCACATCCGCGAGCTCGCACCTGCGGCCATCCAAGCGCATGTGCGATCACACCAGAAGCTGGGAGCTTCAGCTTATGCTCTCCAAGTTCAAACTTGGTCCGAGGCTGGTCCGGTTAACACCCGGGGCCCCCGGGGCCCAACCAGAACATACCAAAAATTTCCAAAACATAATGCGGACCTGCTCGAGGCCTCAAATCACATCAAACAATGCCGAAATTACGGATCACACTCAAACTCAAACTTTATGAACTTTGAAATTTCAAACTTCCACATCCGATGACGAAACCTATCAAATTACGTCCGATTGACCCCAAATTTTGCACACAAGTCATATTCAACATTATGGACCTGCTCCAACTTACGGAATTGTATTCTAACCCCGATATCAAAATTTCCACTTCCGGTCGGATTTCTCAAAAACCTTCAAATTTCTATCTTTAGCCAAATGACTTCAAAATAACCTACGGACATCCGAATTAACTTCCGATCTCGCTCCCAACTTCAGAATCAACATATGGAGCTATTCCCAGGCTCGAAATCCCAAACGAACATCAATATCACTGAAATGCGCTTCAAGCCAAACTTATGAAATTCTTCTAAAATGCTATCTTCCATAATATGCGCCGAAACACTCCCGGGTTATCTAAACCCCAATACGGACATACTACCAAGTCTGAAATCATCATACGAACCTGCAGGAACCTTCAAATCCTAATCCGGAGGTCGTTTACTCAAAATTCTAATCTTATTCAATTTCTCCAACTTAAGGCTTCTGAAATGAGAATTTTCTTTATAATTTGACTCCGAACATCCCGAAATTCAACTCCGACCATGCCCACGAGTCATAATACCTGAAATGGATCTGATCATGACTTCAAACCGCTGAATGACGTGCTAGAGCTCAAAATGACCGGTCGGGTCGTTACATTTAGGGACTTACGCTAAATGAATACAAGCCCAAAAGTTAAGGACAATAGGTCCTGCACTTAGACTAACAAGTTCAAAAGTTAAGGACAATAGGTCCTAAACTTAGAATAACAAGCTCAAAAATTAAGGACACTTGGTCCTGAACTTACAGTTATAAGTTCAAAATTTAAGGACATTTGGTCCTGAACTTAGACTAACAAGCTCAAAAGTTAAGGACAATAGGTCCTGAAGTTACAGTTACAAGTTCAAAAGTTGAGGACAATAGGTCCTGAAATTAGACTAACAAGCTCAAAAGGTAAGGACAATAGGTCCTGAACTTAGACTAACAAGCTCAAAAGTTAAGGACACTTGGTCCTGAACTTACAGTTACAAGTTCAAAAGTTAGGACACTTGGTCCTGAACTTATAGTTCCTGTCCTTAATTTATACAACGATTGCTGTATAAATATGTCCTGAATTTCCCATTTTCTTGACCTGCAGGATGGAAACAATATGTATTATAGTTGCTTTTAATGGTAAATAGACTGCATACTATAAGTATCTTGATCATCAAACAAAGCTTGTTCTAGTACCTGAGGTAATTTGATTTGAAAATTTCAATAAACAGGTCTTTGAAGTTGTTGAATTGAATAGAAACAAGTTTTAAGCAATGATATGGTTTGATATCAACCTAGGAACAAGCAAGGGAATGCTTGTATCCAAAAATTTAGATCTTCACACATGTATAGAGTTACTAAAAAGTCATTCACTCTTCAAGGGCTTTCATTTCATTGTTGATGTTTGAGAAAGAGTTTTAGTTTCTATAAGCACCTTTGAACATGTCAACAGAGAAACTCAACATGACAATCAAGACAAATGCCAACAGATGATGGAAATAGATATGGTTGAAGCTCAACCAATAACTAAAGAGGTGCTTCAAACATTTGATTCTATTCAAGTGGAAGGACAAAGTATTATAGAGATTGACAATAAACAAGCTTTGGGTATTCAAGTCTTAGAGAGTGAACATCGTAATAAAAGAAGTTGCTAAAAAAACCTCTACATAACTAACTAGACGATGTTCAAATTCAAAACAAAAAGAATCTCCAATTACGATATTAAGAGAAAATGCTTCGTTGGATGAAATAAAAATGGGATCAATATTTGACAAAAAGAAGAGTATAATTAACTGTTTTTCGAATATAGCAATTAAAGGACATTTTGAATTCAATGTTGTTAGATCAATCTCAACAAGATATTCATTGAAATGCAATGATGATAGGTCTGGGTGGTGTGTGCGTGCTTTCAGAATTAAAGATTCAAACACTGTTCAAGATAGTAAAGATTGAGAAAAATCATGACTATGCAGTTAACACTATGAAAGCTGATCAAAAGCATGCAACTTCAAAGTTTATTTGTGGTTACATTATTGACAATCTTCGAGACCCAAGTTTTGAAGTTACACCAGCCTTTGTCATGGCAGAAATGCAAAAATTGCATGGACTAGACATTGGATATCACAAGGCGTGGCGTGCTATTCAACGTGCTTCAGCTTTAATAAGAGGAACTCTTGAAGAGAATTATGAATTATTGTCTTCATACTTGTATATGATGAAAAGTAAAAACCCGGGAACATATACTAACATAAAGATAGACGACAATAACAGGTAAATAATCAAAAAGAGTTTATTAGTCTGTTTTATCAACTTTAGGACATGGTGTCATTAAATTTAATATGTGCAGTGAAAATGTTAAGGACATGATATCCTTAACTTTGATGTGTGCAGTGAAAAAGTTAAGGACATGGTGTCCTTAACTTTTGAACTTGGAACTCTAAGTTCAGGACTTCCTGTCCTTAAATTTTTAACTTGTAACTCTAAGTTCAGGACTACATGTCCTTATTTTTGGAACTTGAAACTCTAAGTTCAGGACTACAGGTCCTTATTTTTTGAACTTGGAACTCTAAGTTCAGGACTTCCTGTCCTTAACTTTTTAACTTGTAAGTCTAAGTTCAGGACTACATGTCCTTAATTTCTAAACTTGGAACTCTATAAGGAATACCTGTCCTTAATTTTTGTGCTTGTAACTCTAAGTTAAAGACTACCTGTCCTTAATTTTTGTGCTTGTAAGTCTAAGTTCAGGACTACGTGTCCTTAACTTTTTAACTTGTAACTCTAAGTTAAGGACTACCTATCCTTAATTTGGTGTCCTGTATTTTTTAATCTTCTGCTACTGTATTTTCAGGTTTATTTATATGTTTTATGCATATGGATCATCAATAGCTGGTTGGAATCATTGTAGACCAGTGATTGATGTTGATGCAACTTTTTTGAACTCAAAATTTTGTGGTGTTTGAATGATTTCAGTTTCAATGGATGCAAATAACCAAATATTCCCACTAGCCTTTGGAATTGTAGAATCTGAAAATAACAATTCCTATGAGTGGTACTTTAGTGTACTTCGCAATGCAATAGGGAGCCGTGATAATTTAATTTTTTTATCAGACAGGCATCAATCTATTGCACATGGTATTGCAAAGGTATATCCTGAAAGCCACCATGAGATTTGTATCTATCATTTGGAGCAGAACCTAAAGCGAGGAAAGTGAAAAGTGAGGTCATAAAACTTTTCCAAAGTGCTGCAAGAGTATACAGGCGCAAAGAATTTGATCTATACATGTCAGATATATCAAAAGTTGATAAGAAGACTTTTGACTACTTGATGGAAGAACCACCGGAAAGGTAGGCACGTTCTTGTAGTCCACGACGAAGATATAACATGCTCACAACAAACATAGTTGAGTCAATAAATTCTGTGCTATTAGAAGCAAGGGAGCTCCTATATTAAGAATGATGGATTTCATCTAAATAAAGCTACAACGTTGGTTTTATGAAAGAATAAATGAAGTAGAAGGAAATTTTTATGACGTTTCTTGTTGGGTAGAAGAGGAATTGAAGAAAAAGATAGATTTAGTTTTTACTTTAAATGTAAGTATAATGTTCTTTGTTTATCTTATTATTTTAATGATAATTTAACATAATGTACTAACTTATAATTTTTCAACATTGAAGGTCTTGCCTGTTGATTCATGGCGTTCTAGAGTTGAGGAAGAAGGAATTACTTTCTTGGTGGACTTAAACAAAAGAACATGTGGTGTTTTTCAATTTCAATTTGATGAATTACCATGTATACATGCAATTACAACTATCGAGGAGAGACACATCAAGAAGTCCAATTTCTGCTCGCACTGGTACTTAAAGGAATCTTGACTGAAAACATATGAAAGACAAATACATCTTGTAGGTCATACTAATTCTTGGATTGTTCCAGAGAGTGTTAAGTAACAAATTATTAAACCTCCAGAGTTCAAAGTGCCTCCAGGTAGAAGGTAGAAGAAAAGGCATATTCCAGCTACCGAGTCATCAAAAATAACATTCAAATGTGGTCGTTGCAGAAGAATTGGTCATAATAGAACATCTTGTATATATTCTCCGGCAGTCCATCCATTTTCAAGGAAGCATAGAGAATAAGATATATCCACATATGTTTATCTACTCTTTTAAGTTTTTGCTATAAATTGGATTCATTTAGATTGTTTTTATTTGAGCAGATGTCTTGAATTTTCAATGTTTCTTTGCGCTTACGTGCTTTTTGTTTCTTTTTCAAAAGTTAAGGAAACTTGGTCCTGATCTTACAGTTACAAGTTCAAAAGTTAAGGACACTTGGTCCTGAACTTAGACTAACAAGCTCAAAAGTTAAGGACACTTGGTCTTGAACTTACAATTACAAGTTCAAAAGTTAAGGACAATAGTTCCTGAACTTAGACTAACCAGCTCAAAAGTTAAGACAATAGGTTCTGAACTTAGACTAACAAGCTCAAAAGTTAAGGACAATAGGTCCTGAACTTAGACTAACAAGTCCAAAAGTTAAGGACAATAGGTCCTGAACTTAGACTAACAATCTCAAAAGTTAAGGACACTTGGTCCTGAACTTAGACTAACAAGCTCAAAAGTTAAGGACACTTGGTCCTGAACTTCGAGTTCCAAGTTCAAAAGTTAAGGACCGTTGGTCTTGGAGTTAGAGTTGCAAATTCTAAATTTAAGGACAAGTAATCATTAACTTACAGCTACAAGTTTAAAAGTTAAGGACATTTGGTCCTGAACTTACAGTTCCAAGTTTAAAAGTTAAGGACAGTTAATCCTGAACTAATACTTACAAGTTCAAAAGTTAAGGACACTTGGTCAAACTAATACTTACAAGCTCAATACACTTAATTTAGGGATTGCAAATGGACAAATCAATACTTAACAGAAAGAAAGAAATTAATAACATGATGCCTTCATATTAGTTCTGAAACTATTTTTTGGCATAGCTGTGACAAAAAATTATGCTATGCAAACAAAATAAAAGTGCCTTGTGAACAATTTACAAGATATTTCAGAATTCAATGGATTCTTTACAGCAATTTTATACAAAAATTCAACTACATATAACTTTCTTTACAACTAAACTACAGCTCCTTTGGGCAGGAAGTTTCATTTTCATTATCATAGTCGTCGCCGACATTTTCTGGTGGTGTATCATAACCAGAATTTCTTTCCCACTCTCCATGTGCCCAAAGATTTTCTACAAGTTCTTTTCTAAAGTTTGTTATGTCTTCAGGTTGGAGTTTCTCCACATTCTTTCCCATCATCAACAACTCCACATACTTGATTAGGAATGTAGCACAATCAGTCCTAAGAAAAATGTAAGATATGGAGTCAATTAAACAATATGTTTAATAAAATAAATCTAAAGAACATATAAATTATATAGCAAATGACAACACGTACGATCCAATTTGGTGTGGTGATCTTTGCCACTGAATATCAAATTTGTTGAATGCATTTCCAAAAGACTTGTGGTTTTTCTCAAACTGTGAGAACTTTAGCAAGTGGGGGATCATACGTGCATACATTTCAATGTGATTCATTCCTTGCTCATATGGCTCACTATATATGGAATCATACACATCAATCTTTTTCTCATTCATGTCCAATACCCCCAAAAGAAAATGTGTCACAACATCATTATCTTCTGAAGGAAGCTGACATGGAAAAAAAAATTTGCCAACCTCTGTCCAAGTAATTCCACATCTACGATTGTCACCCCACACATATGGTGTCAGAACCAATTGATTATCTCCACACCAAAACTCATCTGTAGCATCTTCATTAAAATCCTTATACACAAGTAGCATATAGTTATCAAAAAGTATATATGTAGTTGTGCAACGAAAAGGATGGGCGCAAGGGTGGTAGAATTCCTTCTTTCTCAAATAATACAGGGCAATGTCAATATGCTTCACAAAGAGGCAAAAAAATAAAAAAAAATCCATCAGTCATAAATAATTAAAAAATAATAAATTAAGAATAAAGAAAAAAATGCCTTGAGAATTATCAAACCTTATCATCAAGTACAAAGCTACTATCTGAAAGCTCAAGGAAGAACATTTTCTACTGATTTTTTGATCGTACAATTTATATGGATTCTTTCTCACACCATTATCGTCAGCATATATATCAGTTTCTCCCCTGAAAATTTTAAAAATATCAAAGTTAGAAATTAGTCCTCAATTTCTAATTAAGGACATCTAGCCTTGAACTTAGACTAGCAAGCTCAAAAATTAAGGACAATAGGTCCTGAACTTAGACTAACAAGCTCAAAAGTTAAGGACAATAGGTCCTGAACTTAGACTAACAAGCTCAAAAGTTAAGGAAATAGGTCCTGAACTTAGACTAACAAGCCCAAAAGTTAAGGACAATAGGTCCTGAACTTAGACTAACCAGTTCAAAAGTTAAGGACAATAGGTCCTGAGCTTACAGTTACAGTTTCAAAAGTTAAGGACACTTGGTCTTGAACTTAGACTAACAAGCTCAAAAGTTAAGGACAATAGTTCCTGAACTTAGACTAACAAGTTCAAAAGGTAAGGACAATAGGTCCTGAACTTAGACTAACAAGCCCAAAATTTAAGAACAATAGGTCCTGAACTTAGACTAACAAGCCCAAAAGTTAAGGACAATAGGTCCTGAACTTAGACTAACAAGCTCAAAAGTTAAGGACACTTGGTCCTGAACGTACAGTTACAAGTTCAAAAGTTAAGGACACTTGGTCCTGAACTTAGAGTTCCAAGTTCAAAAAATAAGGACATGTAGTCCTGAACTTAGAGTTTCAAGTTCAAAAAATAAGGGCAATTAATCCTGAACTTAGAGTTACAAGTTCTAAAGTTAAGGATAATAGGTCCTGAACTTAGAGTTACAAGTTCTAAAGTTAAGGATAATAGGTCCTGAACTTAGAGTTACAAGTTCAAAAGTTAAGGACACTTGGTCCTGAACTTAAAGTTACAAGTTCAAAAGTTAAGGATACTTGGTCCTGAACTTCGAGTTCCAAGTTCAAAAGTTGACACTTAGTCCTGAACTTAGACTTGCAATCTCAAAAGTTAAGGACACTTAACTTTAGGAATTGCAAGCTCAATACACTTAGTCCTAAATTTAAAATTAAAAGTTCAGGACACGAATGTAAGCAATTAAGAAATAATGAATATATTTAGGGACTTACTTTTTTTTGCGACCTTTCCTTTTCTCCTTTCCCAACCACCCACTGAATTTCTTCAATAAGTTTGCATCATCTTTGGCATAATGAAAAATACATGTACGAGTATATTTTGATTTTATCCAGCCCGTATACTTGGGAGTATTTTCATTGTGCGCCATCGATGATCCTGTTTTTCTTTCCTGTTCAAAATGAGTTTTCAATTTCCAACTAAGCTTCTTATTCCTTTTCCCTCGACCAAGATCTTCTTCAATATTTCTTTCAACCTTCATAGACAAACCCTCATCAATGCTCATTTTTGTAGTTGGAGGAGTAGGAGTAAGAGTAGAAAATGATGGACCATCAAAACCAATACTATCTCTCTTCCTTTTCCTAGCATATTGGTTAACGACTTCATATTTATTTTGCTCTGCAGACAACACTACGTATACATTAGTTTGCTGCAAGTCGTTAATTCTACGACAAATTGTCAAATGAAGAGACAAAAACTAAGGACATAATTTTTGAAATGTCCTGGCAATTTGAATTATGAATATAATATTAAGGACACAATCAATACTTGTGCTGTCCACGCTGCCTTCTTGTATTTTTTCAATAGACAATCGAGCTGACATATTGGTTGCATTTTCTTTATCTTGTAACTGTGCATTTTTTTATCTTCCAACTGTTCATCATGTTCTTCGATTGCAAGTTCACAAGATTCTGTAAAATATTTACAAGAGCTAACACAATTATTACTTGTTACTAATCCTTGATTAAAACAAACATGTATAAAATTAAAAAAAACTCCGTCTAACCTTTTGCAACTGTTAAGATCATGCTAGTTAAATCATTATCTTCACTAGCATTTTCTTGGCTTCCAGTATTATCGGTAAGAGAGCGAGCGAGGTGTAGAGAGATCATATGTTCCTTCTATACATTTGCAAATAATCTCACTTATGCTTGTTCCTTGGGTATTTTCTAAGTCTTGAGATTGTCCTCCACTTCTCTCTTGATAGTCCACTCCATCTTCTTCCCTTGCAGCTTCAAAAGATTCTGTAACATTTACAATTAATACTTGTTACTAATAGTTTACTAAAACTAACATTCAACATATCCTAAAAATTCCATCTAACCTTGATTGGCATCATTTTGATTTCCATATTTCTCTTTAAGTGAGAGAGGTGTAGTGAGATCATATATTCCTTCAACACATTTGCATACAATCTCACTTATACTTGTTCCCAATGAATTTTTTAAATCCTGAGATTGCACTCCACATTTACAAATTATTTCTATTACTCCTGTCTCTTTTGGATTTTCTTGGTCTGGACATTTTACTCCATCTTGAACTTCCACTCCATCAATAGATTCTACACACATTTGTAATCACAAAAAATTTTATATGTATTACGCTATTGAATATAAATTTCAATGACAACAAATTCAAAATCTGTATCTAACCTTACCCAATTTCAATGCCAATATCAATTCCACATTGATCATCAGCTGCATCTTTATTAATTGGAACACTAGGTTATGTATCATCACATTGATCATCAACTGCATCTTTGCTAATTTGAACACTAGGTTATCTCTCTATGGTCCTTTCATGAGGTTTGACAAGAATCTTCAACAAAGTATCAATCTTTGATCCTAGGTTTTTCTTTAAATCCTATGAGACAGTATTTAAAATAAGAATCAGAATGTTAGCATAGATGTACAAGCACAGAAATTAAGGACATGTAACCCTGAACTTAGAGTTACAAGTTAAAAAGTTAAGGACATGTAGTCCTAAACTTCAAGTTACAAGCTCACAAATTAAGGACCGGTAGTCTTGAACTTAGAGTTACAAGTTAAAAAGTTAAGGACAGGTAGTCCTTAACTTAGAGTTACAAGTTAAAAAGTTAAGGTGTATACGGTCGATATCAGGGAATCCGATATCAAGGTCTCCGAAGCATGCCAAGTCTGACCTCGAGGGGGAGTGAAGTAGAGAATGAAGTTTGATGTCGAGGCGCATGCCTCGAGAAAGCATATCGGGGACTCATCTCAGCATTCCTCGAGGCAGTACAAAAATCGACGACCGTCCTGGAAAGGCGAGAAATTCTCAAGGGCACGTGGTTAGAACTGACGAGGTCTGCAAGAATAGTACGAGTCCGTACTGAACCACTATACAGCTGTACCAGTAGCTTTTCCTTGTCATGATTAGACGTGTACTACGTTGGGATTATCCCCTCCTATATAAAGGGGACCCCTGTCATTTTGTAAAAGGGATGAATGTTCAATATGATAAAAAATTCTCTGCTTTTCTTATCCAAGTGTGCTCAACAATTGTTCCACTGATTTATTGCCTTCCATTCATCGTGTTCATTGATTGTTCTTCATTTATTGCTCGTTATTGGCCGCAAAAGGCTATCCCAAGACCCCAAATATTGTTGTTTCTCCTTCGCCAGCCCATTACTAAGTGTCTTAGTTCGACCTCGAGGCCCAGTTTCAACGATCTCGAGGCCCAGCCTTGTGACTATTTTGGTTTTCATATCTTACTCCTCTGGCTCATACTTAGCATTTCCTATCTAATAACTAGTATTAAGATAAATCACATATTTTTAGAACCACAAATCAAATATAATTGTTAAAACTATTTTTAAGGTAAACAGTTTGGCACCCACTGTGGGACGTGTTTTAGTGCTGGTTTTCTAAAAACACAAGTTATTCTTCACACTTTTTCTCGTCCAAGCATCTTCGATTTCAGGTCAAAAATGTCTAACTCAGTGAATGCACATGAGAACAATGGCCTTGAGGCCCATGGAGGGAACAATGGAGCGGCCCCAATCACCGGTGTGCCACTACAAAATCCTTGGATAGTACCGGTACCACTCTCCATCAATATGGCCTCTCACAATGCTGTTCATATCAATGTAGGCTCTGATACAAATGGAAGTGTGCACGAAGATGATCAACACGAAGCGCAAAAACCTCCAACTCGAGAAGAAAGAGAAGTTAGCCTACAAGTCATTTTTGAGATGTTACAAGCACAATAAGTGGCTATTGCTCAGCTACATAGCCAGCAAAAAACCCCAAGCAAAACAACACCGGATATAGCACCTCGAGTCGAGCAGGTACTAGAAATATCAAGAAACAAATGGGTTAGCAGCAGACCCCGCTATTATGAAGATGCTCGAGGACCTCGCCAAAAGAATCGAATCGGGAGAAAAGAAGATAGAAGCTAACGACAAAAAAGTAGAAACCTATAACTCGAGGGTCGATAAGATCCCGGGTGCACCTCCAATTTTGAAGGGGGTAGATTTGAAGAAGTTCGTGCAAAGACCATTTTCATTGAATGCGGCTCCGAAGCCCATTCCAAAGAAGTTTAGGATGCTCGATATCCCAAAATACAACGGAACCAAGGACTCCAATGAACATATTACCACTTACACTTGTGGTATAAAAGAGAACGACTTAAAGGATGACGAGATTGAGTTCGTCTTATTGAAAAAAATTGGAGAAACACTGTCGATGGGGGCCATGATGTGGTATCATATCTTACCCCCGAACTCGATAGATTCATTTGCCATGTTGGCAGAGTCTTTTGTGAAGGCACACGCTGGTACCATCAAGGTTGCTACGAGAAATTCCGACGTCTTCAAAATTAAACAAAGGGAGAACGAGATGTTAAGGGAGTTCGTATCTCGCTTTCAGATGGAGAGAATGGAATTACCACCTGTCTTTGATGACTGGGCAGTACATGCCTTCACTTAGGGCCTGAATGAGCAAAGCTCGATAGCTTCGAAGCAGCTGAAGAAAATTTTTATCGAACACCCCACCGTAACTTGGGCGGATGTACACAACAGGTATCAATCAAAGATCAGGGTCGAGGACGACAAATTAGGAGCCCCCTCTGGCTCAGTATATCCAAAAAGGCTCCTAGCAAAGGAATTAAGGTCTACAGAGAGGGAGTCGAAATCAAGCAAATAAAGGTATCAGCCATACGTCAAAGATCGAAGAGACACTTCAAGGTGGAATATACCTCGAAATGATCGAGGAATAGATCGAGGGAAAAATTCCCGGGGACTCATGAGCAAGACCGGGTTTGACAAGCATTCGAGGCCAACGGAGGCACCTCAGTTGTCGGAGTACAACTTCAATATCAATGTCTTGGACATCGTGTCAGCTATGGGTAAAATTAGGGATACCATATGGCCAAAGCCCGCATAGTCAGATCCTTCCCGAAGGAACCCCAACTTAATGTGCGAATACCATGGCATTCAAGGTCGTAAGACCGAGGACTACATACACCTTCGAGAAGAGGTAGCCCGACTGTTCAACGAAGGGCACCTTCGAGTTCCTCAATAATCGAGTCAAGACCACTTCCGGGAAAGTGAGGTGAACAGAAAGAATAAAATAGAAGAACCTCAGCACTTCATTCACATGATTGTCGGTGGAACTGACGTCCCACAGGGACCCAAGTTCAAACGGGCCAAGGTATCCATTGTAGCGGAAAGAAAAACTCGGAGTTATATACCCGAGGACGCTCTTGTATTTAGAGAAGAGGATATCGAGGCCTTGTACCAACCACATAATGATGCACTGGTAATTTATTTTCTTTTAAATAATGTTTGAATTAAACGTGTTCTCGTAGATCCAGGTAGCTTGGCCAGCATAATCAGGTCGAAGGTGGTAGAGAAGCTCGGACAGCTCGATCGGATCATACCCACCTCTCGATTCCTCAATGGATTCAACATGGCAAGCGAGAAAATAAAAGGGGAAATCATCCTCCCAGTCAACGTGTCCGGTACAGTCCAGGAGACGACATGAGGTACAATGCCTTGCTTGGAAGGCTGTGGATACAAAGCATGAGGGCGGTACTATCGACTCTTCATCAGATGATGAAGTTCCCAATAAAGGATGGTGTAAAAATGGTGTATGGAGAGAAGCATGCGGCAAAAGAGATGTTCGCGGTACACGACATGGCACCGACATCAACTCTCCCCGTCTTGGATAAATCAGAAAACAAGCTGACCCCAGAAGAACAGGTAGTCTGTGAGCATTCAAACGAGAACGACGAAGAAGACTTCCTCACCCCTCGAGCCTTATTTGCCTCCGAGGAGTCGGATGCAACAAAATCGACGATCGAAGAACTCGAACAGGCCATCCTAATCGAGCATCTTCCAAATCAAAAGGTATACCTGGGAACGGGGTTAACCCTCGAACTCAGGAAAAAAACTCATCTAATTTCTTATTAATAACATTTATTGCTTTGCTTGGTCCCATTTAGACATGATAGGGATCCCACCGGAAATAACCACCCATCGACTGAGCGTCGACCCCAGGTTCAAACCGATGAAGTAGAAGAGGAGACCTCAGTTCGAAGTAAAATATGTGTTCATCAAAGACGAGGTAACAAAACTCCTCAAGATAGGATCAATTAGGGAGGTAAAATACCTCGATTGGTTGGCCAATATAGTAGTGTTTCTCAAAAAGGGAAATAAGTTAAGGATGTGCGTAGATTATAAAGACTTAAATAAAGCATGCCCTAAAGACTCATTCTCGTTGCCCAACATCGATCGCTTGATCGATGCCATGGCCGGCCATGAGATTCTTACATTTCTCGATGCCTACTCCAGGTACAATCAGATCCAAATGAACCCGGAAGACCGGGAAAAAACTTCGTTCATCACGAAGTATGGTACATATTGTTATAATGTAATGCCCTTCGGGCTAAAAAATGTGGGAGCCACGTATCAACGCCTAGTTAATAAGATGTTCGAACATCAAATAGGAAAATCTATGGAAGTTTACATTTATGACATGCTAGTTAAGTCCCTATGTGCAGAGGACCATTTGACTCATTTGCAGGAAACATTCGATGTCCTTAGAAGGTACAACATAAAGCTCAACCCCAAAAAGTGCGCCTTTTGAGTCGGATCGGGCAAATTTTTGAGCTTCATGGTGTCGAACCGGGGAACCGTGGTGAACAACGTGAAAGCAGTACAACGGCTGACCGGGCGGATAGCGGCCTTAGGCCGATTCATCTCGAGGTCATCAGATCGGAGCCACCACATCTTCTCCCTACTCAAGAAGAAAAACAATTTCGAGTGGACTCCGGAATTCCAACATGCCTTGGGAGAAATAAAGTGGTATCTCTCGATCCCACCTTACTCCATACCCCGAAGGAGGACAAAATGTTGTACTTATATTTGGTCGTGTCTGAGGTGGCGGTAAGTGGTGTGTTGGTTCGAGAAGAACAAGGTAAGCAATTCCCTGCCTATTACGTAAGTCGGACCCTAGGAGATGCTGAAACCACGTATCCTCATTTGGAAAAATTAGCTCTTGCATTAATAAGTGCATCTCAAAAATTGAAGCCTTATTTTCAATGTCATCATATATGCGTTTTAACAACATATCCTTTTCAGAAAATCTTGCGTAAGCCTGAATTATGGGGACGATTGGCTAAATGGGCCATTGAAATCGGAAGATATGATATTGAGTATCAACCCCGAACAACTATCAAGTCCCAAATTTTGGCGGACTTCGTGGCCGACTTTACGCCCGCCCTTGTGCCCGAGGTAGAGAAAGAACTCTTACTAAATACAGGCACATCGTCAGGGGTATGGACCTTATTCACTGACGGTGCCTCGAACGTGAAAGGGTCCGGGCTCGGCATAGTTCTGAAACCACCTACGGGCAACATGATTAGACAGTCTATAAGAACTGCGAATTGACTAACAACGAGGCCGCGTATGAGGCTATGATTCCAGGCCTCGAGTTGACCAAGGGCCTAGGAGCAAAAGTCATCGAAGCAAAATGTGATTCCCTTCTGGTAGTAAACCAAGTAAACGGGAGCTTCGAGGTTCGAGAAGACAGGATGCAAAGATACTTGGACAAAATTCAAGTCACATTGCATCGCTTCAAAGAATGGACTCTAGTCCACACACCTCGAGAGCAAAATAGCGAGGCCGATGCGCTCGCAAACCTGGGATCATCCGTCGAAGAAGATGACATACTCCTCGGAGCTGTCGTACATATATCCAAGTCGGTGATTGAAGAAGGCCATCCCGAGATCAGCTCCAGGAGTCTAACATGGGATTGGAGGAATAAGTATATCGATTATTTAAGAAGCAGGAAGCATCCCACAGACCCAAAAGAATCAAGGGCCCTTCGAACCAAAGCAACTCGATTTTCACTCGACGAGAATGGAACTCTGTATAGAAGGACTTTAGACGGACCCCTAGCAGTATACTTGGGACCAGGAGACACTGAGTATGTGCTTCGAGAAATCCACGAGGGCTCCTGTGGAAATCATTCCGGTGCCGATTCTTTAGTTCGAAAGGTGGTTAGAGCAGGCTACTACAGGGACAACATGGATAAGGACACCAAGGAATTTGTTCGGAGGTGTGATAAATGCCAAAGATTCGCACCAATGATTCACCAGCCCGGCAAATAACTACATTCAGCCTTGTCACCATGGCCGTTCATGAAGTGGGGGATGGACATCATCGGCCCCCTGCCAACGGCGCCAGGTAAAGCTAGATTTATTCCATTTATGACTGACTACTTCTCGAAATGGTGGAATCACAGGCCTTCGAAAAGATAAGAGAAAAAGAAGTCATCGACTTCATCTGGGACCACACCATATGCCGATTAGGGATCCCCTCCGAGATTACATGTGATAATGGGAAGCAGTTTATCGGCAGCAAGGTGACGAAGTTCCTAAAAAATCATAAAATCAAAAGGATCATATCAACGCCCTACCACCCATGTGCAAACGGACAAGCCGAGTCCACGAAAAAAACCATCATTCAAAACTTGAAAAAGAGGCTAGAAAATTTGAAGGGAAAATGGAGAGAGGTGTTGCCCGAAGTGTTATGGGCATATCGAACTACTTCGAAGACAAGCACATGAGAGACATTGTTTTCTTTGGTATATGGGCCTGAGGCTTTGATACCGGTCGAGGTCGGGGAGCCAAGCATCATATTTCAACATGCCACCAAGGACTCGAACAATGAGGCCATGACTACAGCCCTCCGACTATTAGATGAAAAGCGAGAGGCTTCACTGGTTCGAATGGCCGCCCAAAAATAAAGGATCGAAAGATACTATAACAAGAGGACAAACCTCCGACACTTCGGAGTTGGGGACTTAGTACTAAGGAAAGTCACCCTCAACACTCGAAAACCAAATGAAGGGAAGTTGGTCCCAAGCTGGGAGGGACCGTACCGCGTCCTCGGAGTAGTAGGCAAAGGGTCCTACAAACTTGGCACCATGGAAGGAGAGAAACTACCAAGCAATTGGAACATATCGATGCTCAAATGATATTATTGCTAAGGTACAACCCTCTCCCTTTTCATTTATGTTTTATACTAACTTATTTCAGGTATTTGATTGAGTGAAGTCGAAGCACCCTCCAGCTCAAAGACCTTGGGTTTTGAAGCATGCGTTTCACTCTTTTTCTCTTAGATCGAGTTTTATCCCAAATGGATTTTACCGGAAAGGTTTTTAATGAGGCAATACCTATATGCTACCTAAGGAAAACTCAACAAATATTCAAGGTTTTTTTTTCAATCAACCTCGAATACTAGGGGACAATACCCTTGGAGGCTACCCTTTCGAAGAAATCAAGTTATGCCTAAGAGGGCCTCGATAGGAGAACATTGTATTGGGCCAAACGGTCAAATGAACCGTGTCCACATAGAGCAGTCGAGCCTCCGAAGGCAAAAACATGTACACATATATCAAATAATCGAAGAAGCCTCTTTGCATGTCAAAACACCTCATGACTTAATAAAGTCTACTACTTCCACGCAGAACGACCCAAGGGCCAGAAATCCTCGAGAACTCGGGGATTGTCATCGACAGTTAGCTCATCAAGCCATAAAAACTCAAATTTATAAGACCTCAACGAGGTAATTTCGAACTAGTAGGCCCTCCATGAGGCAACATCAAATTTATAAGACCTCAACTAGGCAACTTCGAGCTAGTAAGCCCTCCATGAGGCAACATCAAATTTATAAGACCTCAAAAAGACATAACCCCGATATTAAGGCCAAGGCTATATATCCGAACTTGTAAGACCCCTAAAAAGGCATAACCTCGATATAGATGCCTAGGTCATCTCACCCGGGGACTAGAGACTACGGTCATATCGAAAAGACTCTGGCAAATTAACGCGGCTCGGAGACGTCTGACTATCTCCATAAAACTAAAGGCCTTCAAATACTTCAAAAGTACTTTGAAAATAACCGATTAATCAGGCTACCCTCGGCATAAGAAAAACATATTTGATCACATCAGCTCGAAACAATAAAAAGGCTTCGAAAACAATTAGCCTTCAGTAAAAAGGCTTCGAAAATCAGCCTTCAAGAGGACCTCCCGAGGTACCCAACCATCGGCACATATCGACCCATAATCGGGGTTCTCGTTTGAGCTATCGAAGAGTCAAACGAACACAAAACATGCCAAGGCATAATCAAAACTTCAAAAGTCTTTAGCCAAAATGAGGGAAAACTATAGCCATACTAGAGGTCGCATCGACCCAGCCTAAAAAGCCTAACGGCCAATGCATAAGAGCCTAAGGGCCAGCCTAAAAAGCCTAAGGGCCAATGCGTAAGAGCCTAAGGGCCAGCCTAAAAAGCCTAAGGGCCTACCTAAAAAGCCTAAGGTCCAATGTGTTAAAAACCTAAGGGTCGATAGCCTCAGGTCAAAATTTGACTCGAGGAGCAAACCCCAAACGGTCAACTGTTATCGATTATTCATTGAGCATGAAACCCTAAGGGATTCACATTATAAGCCCGACTCATTGGACTGGTTATTGACAAGCATCAAAGATTATTCCATAAAGGCAAAGGGAAGACAATAAGTGATGAAAATCAAAAGATCCTTATATACATATAATAAATGTTCACAAAGACGCATTTACAAGGCTCACGCCTGGATCCCTTACACAAAAGGGAATGAATAGATGCAAAAAAGAAAACAAATATGATCTACCGCCGGGGTCACTTGTTCGGACGGAGCTCCCTCAGAAGTTGTGCCTTCAACTGCCTGGCCCTCGGCCCCCGGAACATCAACGGAATCCCCTCTCTTGGGGACTTCACCTTCATCTCCCTCATCCTCTGAGCCGCTGGCCGAATCACTGGCTGAATCATCGGAAGAGAGCAGAGCTACCGATTCTTACTCTAGGGCCTTCACCCTCTCGATCCCAGCAGACAAATTGATGCCCCCTGCATGTACATCCTCGAGAGCCTGTCTCCGAGATCTTAATCGGGCATGCTCCATGGCGTGAGTCAGTTCGAGCTCGGCCTCTTCAGATAGCTTCTTGGCTCAAGCATTTGCAGCAGCAACATCTTCTCGGTATGAGGATAT
Organism: Nicotiana knightiana; assembly: GCA_005239525.1. Taxonomy (NCBI): domain Eukaryota; kingdom Viridiplantae; phylum Streptophyta; class Magnoliopsida; order Solanales; family Solanaceae; genus Nicotiana; species Nicotiana knightiana. The sequence goes on along the minus strand of ML408327.1, from coordinate 45,294 downwards.
AAGCGCATCGGCTTCGGACTAGGCTGCAGATAGTGCGGCGACCGGTTCAACAAGGAAATCCTTATATTTACTACTTTCCGCCTTTGTATCTTGAAGATGATGCTCGACCGAGGTCAACTTCCCCCGTAGGGTATATCTCTCGAAGGCTATCTCGTTCACACGCTGCTTGAGTATGAGAATCTCAGTATCTCAGGCTCCGAGCTCCTCCCCCGTCAGGATATCTTTCTTCTAAAGCTGCAAAAATCAACCCAAAGGTGTTAAATGCCAAAGTCGTACAAGCTCGAGAATAAAAACATGCTAAAGACTGTATTACTTGCTCAGCAAGATCGGTCTGCCCTCGGGACACCGTCTCCAAATGAGCTCGAAGGTTATGAAGTTCTTCCTCCTTTTTGGTAAAAAGAGTTTTGAGCTCGTCAGCCTCCGATAAGATCCTCCTACGCTCTTCCTCATATTGGGTCAACTAAGCTCGGGACTTAGCAAAGGCTTGATTGTAAAGCACTATAGCCTGAAAGTGTAAAAGAACAAAATTAGAAAAATAGGGATCGAAGCTCAAAGCATATTCGACGAAAGATTACCTGTTTGCAGAGCTTCTTGGCTTCCTCGAAAATGAGCGAGGCGTTAAGCTCGTGGTTTTCTTCGAACCTAGTGAAGAGACCTTCGAGCATGTCTTTCTCCCCGAGGGGCGCCCCCGCATAGGAAGTCTCCCTATTATGGGCACCTCATATCTCCCTCGGGAAGAATGTCAGACTTGGTGGAGAATCGCCTATATTAATAACCCCGAGTGGATCGATCGGGGCCTTCTCTTACCTCTGGGGAGCTCCAGAACCAGGCTCTTCGAGCTCATCTACCGAGTGCCCCTCGGCTCGGGGTAGGATAACATCAGTAACTTCTAGATTGGGAGCTTCCGTCTCAACAGCCATCGACTCAGCAAGATTCGAAGCAGTCACGCTTCCTCTCCTAAGCTCTTCCCCAGCTCGGGAGCCCTCTACTACTTCTGAAGTTAATGCCGCTGAATTGACCTTAGGCTTTTGAGATTTAGCCTTCTTCGGTTTTGGGGACTTAGTCAGTGATTTTCTCTTTCTCTTCTTCTCCTTGACAGGTTTTGGGGTACCTGTCTCCCCGAAGGGGGCTTCCCTCATGAAAGAGGCCTCTTCCAGGCCTGCACAAACACAAAATGTAGGTAAAAAAAATGAAAATACAGTAAATGGGTATCTCCTTTAAAGAGTTCAAGTACAACAAGAATGAAACCTCACCATGATTTTTAGCTTCCCGTCGGGCCTTGGCCAGGTCGCGCTATACACGCTTAGCGTACGGGCAGGCCAAATCGAGCTGGCGAACCTAGCCCGAGAGGAGAACATTGTATTGGGCCAAACGGTCAAATGAACCGTGTCCACATAGAGCAGTCGAGCCTCCGAAGGCAAAAACATGTACACATATATCAAATAATCGAAGAAGCCTCTTTTCATGTCAAAACACCTCATGACTTAATAAAGTCTACTACTTCCACGCAGAACGACCCAATGGCCAGAAATCCTCGAGCACTCGGGGATTGTCATCGACAGTTAGCTCATCAAGCCATCAAAAACTCAAATTTATAAGACCTCAACGAGGTAATTTCGAACTAGTAGGCCCTCCATGAGGCAACATCAAATTTATAAGACCTCAAAAAGACATAACCCCGATATTAAGGCCAAGGCTATATATTCGAACTTGTAAGACCCCTAAAAAGGCATAACCTCGATATAGATGCCTAGGTCATCTCACCCGGGGACTAGAGACTACAGTCATATCGAAAAGGCTCTGGCAAATTAACGCGGCTCGGAGACGTCTGACTATCGCCATAAAACTAAAGGCCTTCAAATACTTCAAAAATACTTTGAAAATAACCGATTAATCAGGCTACCCTCGGCATAAGCAAAACATATTTGATCACATCAGCTCGAAACAATAAAAAGGCTTCGAAAACAATCAGCCTTCAGTAAAAAGGCTTCGAAAATCAGCCTTCAAGAGGACCTCCCGAGGTACCCAACCATCGGCACATATCGACTCATAATCGGGGTTCTCGTTTGATCCATCGAAGAGTCAAACGAACACAAAACATGCCAAGGCATAACCAAAACTTCAAAAGTCTTTAGCCAAAATGAGGGAAAACTATAGCCATACTAGAGGTCGCATTGACCCAGCCTAAAAAGCCTAACGGCCAATGCATAAGAGCCTAAGGGCCAGCCTAAAAGGCCTAAGGGCCAATGCGTAAGAGCCTAAGGGCCAGCCTAAAAAGCCTAAGGGACTACCTAAAAAGCCTAAGGTCCAATGTTTTAAAAACCTAAGGGTCGATAGCCTCAGGTCAAAATTTGACTCGAGGAGCAAACCCCAAACGGTCAACTATTATTGATTATTCATTGAGCATGAAACCCTAAGGGATTCACATTATAAGCCCGACTCATTGGACTGGTTATTGACAAGCATCAAAGATTATTCCATAAAGGCAAAGGGAAGACAATAAGTGATGAAAATCAAAAGATCCTTATATACATATAATAAATGTTCACAAAGACGCATTTACAAGGCTCACGCCTGGATCCCTTACACAAAAGGGAATGAATAGATGCAAAAAAGAAAACAAATATGATCTACCGCCGGGGTCACTTGTTCGGACGGAGCTCCCTCAGAAGTTGTGCCTTCAACTACCTGGCCCTCAGCCCCCGGAACATCAACGGCATCCCCTCTCTTGGGGACTTCACCTTCATCTCCCTCATCCTCTGAGCCGCTGGCCGAATCACTGGCTGGATCATCGGAAGAGAGCAGAGCTACCGATTCTTCCTCTAGGGCCTTCACCCTCTCGATCCCAGCAGACAAATTGATGCCCCCTGCATGTACATCCTCGAGATCCTGTCTCCGAGATCTTAATCGGGCATGCTCCATGGCGTGAGTCAGTTCGAGCTCGGCCTCTTCAGATAGCTTCTTGGCTCAAGCATTTGCAACAGCAACATCTTCTCGGCATGAGGATATAAGCGCATCGGCTTCGGACTAGGCTGCAGATAGTGCGGCGGCCGGTTCAACAAGGAAATCCTTATATTTACTACTTTCCGTCTTTGTATCTTGAAGATGATGCTCGACCGAGGTCAACTTCCCCCGTAGGGTATATCTCTCGAAGGCTATCTCGTTCACACGCTGCTTGAGTATGAGAATCTCAGTATCTCAGGCTCCGAGCTCCTCCCCCGTCAGGATATCTTTCTTCTAAAGCTGCAAAAATCAACCCAAAGGTGTTAAATGCCAAAGTCGTACAAGCTCGAGAATAAAAACATGCTAAAGACTGTATTACTTGCTCAGCAAGATCGGTCTGCCCTCGGGACACCGTCTCCAAATGAGCTCGAAGGTTATGAAGTTCTTCCTCTTTTTTGGTAAAAAGAGTTTTGAGCTCGTCAGCCTCCGATAAGATCCTCCTATGCTCTTCCTCATATTGGGTCAACTAAGCTCGGGACTTAGCAAAGGCTTGATTGTAAAGCACTATAGCCTGAAAGTGTAAAAGAACAAAATTAGAAAAATAGGGATCGAAGCTCAAAGCATATTCGACGAAAGATTACCTGTTTGCAGAGCTTCTTGGCTTCCTCGAAAATGAGCGAGGCGTTAAGCTCGGGGTTTTCTTCGAACCCAGTGAAGAGTCCTTCGAGCATGTCTTTCTCTCCGAGGGGCGCCCCCGCATAGGAAGTCTCCCTATTATGGGCACCCCATATCTCCCTCGGGAAGAATGTCAGACTTGGTGGAGAATCGCCTACATTAATAACCCCGAGCGGATCGATCGGGGCCTTCTCTTGCCTCTGGGGAGCTCCAGAACCAGGCTCTTCGAGCTCATCTACCGAGTGCCCCTTGGCTCGGGGTAGGATAACATCAGTAACTTCTAGATTGGGAGCTTATGTCTCAACAGCCATCGACTCAGCAAGATTCGAAGCAGTCACGCTTCCTCTCCTAAGCTCTTCCCCAGCTCGGGAGCCCTCTGCTACTTCTGAAGTTAATGCCGCTGAATCGACCTTAGGCTTTTGAGATTTAGCCTTCTTCGGTTTTGGGAACTTAGTCAGTGATTTTCTTTTTCTCTTCTTCTCCTCGACAGGTTTTGGGGTACCTGTCTCCCTGAAGGGGGCTTCCTTCATTAAAGACGCCTCTTCCAGGCCTGCACAAACACAAAATGTAGGTAAAAAAAATGAAAATACAGTCAATGGGTATCTCCTTTAAAGAGTTCAAGTACAACAAGAATGAAACCTTACCATGATTTTTAGCTTCCCGTCGGGCCTTGGCCAGGTCGCGCTATACACGCTTAGCGTACGGGCAGGCCAAATCGAGCTGGCGAACCTAGCCCGAGAGATCTTTGATAGCTCCAGATACCACACGACAACTGCATCATCGAAGGAAGTTAGTTCGGGGGGAAGATTGTCTGAATTCACTTACGATTCATATTCCATTCCTCAGGGAATGGTATCTTTTCAACAGGAATCAGATCTGAGGTCCTAACTCGGACAAAGCGACTCATCCATCCTCTGTCCTTGTCTTCATCGGTGCAAGCAAAGAGAACCTTCGAGGCCCGACGTTGAAGCTTGATCAGACCGCCTCGATAAAGTCGAGGGATGTACATACTAACCAGATGGTCAAGCGTAAAGGGCATCCCCTCGCCATGTTTGCAAAGTGCCTGATCATGTAAACAATTATGATGTATGGATTTGGCCGAGCGTCACTCTGAATTGCCTGCAGAAATCGAGAATCACGGGGTCTATCAATGGCGAGGATGGCTCTACCGGACCTAGGGTGAATGGATAGGTGTACACACTAAGGAAGCTGGTTTTATGTGTCATTATGTTTTCCTCCCGAGAGGCATTATCCACTTGCATCGCCTCTCCCCAGCGACAGTCTTCTTTTACCTTCCCGGTGTCTGCTATCAGTCTAATGTATCGGGACACGAGTTCACACCTTCGCGGTTTAGAAGAAGGATTGTCGACCTCAAAATCGGAAGACGTTTCACAAGGTCCTGGGATGCACTCCTCAATGCGAGGAGGCACTACTGCTTTGCTCTTTGACGAGCATGACGGTGAAGAAGTTTCTCCCTTCTGGGCAGTCGTCTTTGAAGTCTTTGTCATTCTTGCTGCAAAAATCTTAGAGAGGAGGAATAAAGTGATGAAAAAATGAACACGAGAGGGAAGCAAATGAAAGAGTGATTAGAGCTCAGAAGATATATGAAGAGTGAAGGTTTAAGAAATGAAGGATTGGGGTATTTATAGGATTGAGTTAGGCATATTGAAGAAGTTAAAAGGTCGGACAACCGCCATTTTCATACTATGACCTTTTGAGAATCGTGCAGGCGTGAACCTTGCACATCCTTTCTGTCACAGGAATCATTGACTTCACGTGACTGGCGTCATGATGTGGACATCGAAGAATTGAAGGATTCAAATCATTTCCTACCATTTCATTCGAAGAAACGCGGGGACTATTTGTATACGGTCGATATTGGGGACTCCAATATCGAGGTCTCTGAAGCATGCCAAGTTCAACCTCGAGAGGGAGTGAAGTAGAGAATGAAGTTTGACATCGAGGCACATACCTCAAGAAAGAATATCGGGGACTCATCTCAGCGTACCTCGAGGCAGTACGAAAATCGACGATCGTCCTAGAAAGGCGGGAAATTCCCAAGGGCACGTGGTCAGAGCTGACGAGGTCTGCAAGAATAGTACGAGTCCATACTGAGCCACTATACAACTGTACCAGTAGCTTTTCCTTGTCATGATTATACATGTACTATGTTGGGATTCTCCCCTCATATATAAAGGGGACCCCTGTTATTTTGTAAAAGGATTAATATTCAATATGATAAATCATTCTCTGCTTTTCTTATCCAAGTGTGCTCAACAATTGTTCCACTGATTTATTCCCTTCCATTCATGGCCGTAGAAGGCTATCCCCAAGACCCCCAATATTGCTGTTCCTCCATCGACAACACATTACTAAGCATCTTAGTTCGACCTCGAGGCCCAATTTCAATGATTTTGAGGCCCAGCCTTGTGACTATTTTGGTTTGCATATCTTACTCCTCTGGCTCATACTTAGCATTTCCTATCTAATAACTAGTATTAAGATAAACCACATATTTTTAGAACCACAAATCAAATATAATTGTTAATACCATTTTCAAGGTAAACATAAGGACAGTCAGTCCTTAACTTAGAGTTACAAGCGTAGAAATTAAGGGCATGTAGTCCTGAACTTAGAGTTACAAGTTAAAAAGTTAAGGGCATGTCGTCATGAACTTAGAGTTACAAGTTAAAAAGTTAAGGACATGTAGTCCTTAACTTAGAGTTACAAGTTAAAAAGTTAAGGACATGTAGTCCTTAACTTAGAGTTACAAGTTAAAAAGTTAAGGACAGGTAGTCCTTAACTTCAAGTTACAAGCTCACAAATTAAGGATAGGTAGTACTTAACTTAGAGTTACAAGTTAAAAATTTAAGTACAAGTAATCCTTAACTTAGAGTTACAATTTCAAAAGTTAAGGACACTTGGTCCTGAACTTAGAGTTACAAGTTCAAAAGTTAAGGACACTTAGTCCTGAACTTAGACTAACAAGCTCAAAAGTTAAGGACATGGTGTCCTTAACTTAGAGTTACAAGCACTGAAATTAATGATATTACCTTGATGTCGTTTTGAATCTTTTTTTTCTTTTCTGAAATAGCTATTTTTTGATTTATTCTAGTAACTTCTGCCTGCAATCCTTTTTGAACTTCTCCGATAATCTCTGAATCAAAAATCATAAAACTAAAAAAGTCTCTTAAGCAAAAATAATCAAATAAAAAACGAATGCTATTCAAAGACAGAAAACCTACGTTAACAATTTCCTTAAGCAAGACTTCATCAAATTGTGTGGAGGAAGGCATTGAACTTTGATCTTGAGACAATGGATCATGCACACTAACGGGCTCCGCATCTTCTTCACAAGGAACAAATGGTGACACCTTGATCAACTGATACACCTATTATATAAGAAAAAAAATGTAAGTTTTTAGAACTAAAACACATAAACAAAAAAAATAGCTAGTAATCAGATTAACTTACTTTTTCATTATGGAAGTATTTTTTACACAGAGTATCATATTATGGAGATTTCATATCCGAATAACATAGCATCCGAGGAAACCCACATTCTCTGAAGTTCACAAATTATTTTTCCTGAAAAATTGGGAATACTTCCATAATCCAAACACAAAAGGCGAAAGGGAAGCCAACTATAGTATAATTGTCCTTGTTTTTATCTTTCTCTTTCTCTTTCTCTTTCTCATTCTCATTCTCATTGTCTGAAGTATTTTGTTTGGGCTTCAAGAAACTCTTCAATGATTTTACTAATGTTTCATAACAAAGAGAGCCCCAGTTGAAAGAAGAACAGAGTTCACCGTCATCTATAATTTTCATTACCCGCTCTAACACATTATGATTCTTGCGCTTCCCCATCAAAACAGATTCAACAAAATAAATTGTTGCCAACTTCACCGCATCATCATCGCTGACTACAAATGATGCAACTGTACCATCTAGGTGACTAGTAATAAAATACAACAAATCGCCTAACTCGATTCTATCCGTTCCGGGGAAGTAGGCTTTCGAAAGCTCTCTTTCACTCAAAACTTTGAAGTACACTGAAGAAGAACATTTCAAACCAGTAATTATATGGAATGCTTCACGTGTAAACTTCACTTCATGATCAAAAACCTTGAATGTCATTGAATTCGGGTCATTGCTTACAATTTCTGAAAGCAAAACACAATGAATAAGTTTACCACAGAATTTCACACCTTGTAATCGGAAAAAGTTTCCGAAAATACCATCCCTCAACTTCTTCCATTGCGTGTTTGACAAGAAGCTTTTTATTGTTTCCTTATACTAAAAATCTCCTTTCCAATAGCTCATCGAATTACACCAAACATCAAACTCAAAAACACGATCTCCTTCCATTAGCACACTACAAAGAAGGAAAAAGAACATAAAAAATTAGGACTATTTTTCTGAAATGTCCTTATTATTTAAACTAAAAAACTAAAATCCAGAACCTAAGTAGATGCATCTTAAAGTTAAGGACAATAGGTACTGAACTTACAGTTACAAGTTCAAAAGTTAAGGACACTTGGTCCTGAACTTCGAGTTTCAAGTTCAAAAGCTAAGGACACTTGGTCCTGATCTTACAGTTACAAGTTCAAAAGTTAAGGACAATTCGTCCTGAACTTCGAGTTCCAAGCTCAAAAGTTAAGGACAATTAGTTCTGAACTTAGACTAACAAGCTCAAAAGTTAAGGACAATAGGTCCTGAACTTATAGTTACATGTTCAAAAGTTAAGGACACTTGGTCGTGTAAACTACATGTCATTAGCTTACAAATTCTTAGGAATATTTTTTCGAAATGTCCTTAATATTTAAACTAAAATCCAGGACCTAATTAGATTCATCTTTTATAGAAGCACAGTTAACTAAAAATTCATAAACACAGTTAGCTTATGAATTTGTACAACTATTTTTTTGAAATGTCCTTACATAATCAAATATATTGATTGAACCACAAACATATTTCAATACCAAAAAGTTCTGAATAACTTCCTCACAAAAATCTGCTCCTTATTCCACACTGAATCAAGTTATAATCATTATTTTTGAAATTTCACACATATTTGATGACAAACAAAGCATTGATCGCGATTAGAGATATACAAAAAGAAAAATGCATAAAGCAAAATAAAAACATACCAGTTCGCTGGTTCGATGCAGAGAAGATGACAAAGGAAAAGAGATTAAGTCTAACAAACTACATGCAAAGAATTGTTGGGCAGGAACAAAATCGAACAAAGATTTGCATGAGAATGATACTGATACTGAGGGAGCGAAATTTGCCTCTGAAATTTTGGCTCTCAAATTAAATCCACAGAACTGTATAAAATAAGTGTTTTGGAATAAAAAATAGAAGAAAGGGTAAAATTATCTTTTTAAAATAATTTTAATAGAGTAGTGGCTATTTTTTCTCAGCTTTAGAATTGGTAGATAAAAAATAAACACCACCTTATTTAGTGGCTACCACACGCCATTTTTACTCCCTTGTACGCCCTAATCCTATCGCACCTCTCCCTAACGGGCCGTCCCGTTAGATACCCATACTCTAGAGTATGCTCTATTTATTCCACAACTATTTTGAACGATGAGTTTACGTTACGTTATGGTTTGTACTTTATATGTAATTAGTACTAAGGAAATGTCTAAGCGGTTGTGATATATGAAATGAGAATTGAATATGTATTGAGAAAGTTTGCTTGAGATCATTAGGCAGGTCACAACCCAGCTTTTTAAAGTCCATCCTAATGCCAAAACTAATTTTAGAATGCGAAAGACAATTAGAACAAAAAATATTTTCTTTCTAAGGCTAATGAGCTTGGAATGGAGTCTTAATTTATAAGATGACCCTTTGGTCATCACAGTTGGTACAAAACTTTCCTTGTAAATGTTAAAGATAATATGCATGAAGGTAGGGGGATCATAACTGAGGAACGTGCTACAAAAGGATGGAGAATATTTACCAGTAATACAAGACATCACCATATATACACTACGGAGGAAATTAATAGCAAGACCAAAGAAGACTTGGAAAACCTTCTAGTACCTCCTCCTTGAAGGAAAGAAAATTACCCTTAAATTAAGGGAATTCCAAATTCATGTAGTTCACTTGAAAAGGTCAAATTTCATCAATAAATAAAGAAGGATTATCCAACATTATTCCATAATGAGGAGCTACAGCTAGAAGACTAGTCTTATGGGTTATCTACAAGGAAAGGCGACAAGAGTTATGGAAATATAAGATGTTCAAGAATATATTTTGGGTGCTCAAATAGAAAGAAAATATACAATGATCGATACTATAGAGTTCACATTCTAAAATTAAAATAGATAAGAAGGTGATTTGTAACGACCCGATCGGTCATTTTGTATTCTAGGACCCCGTGCCCCTAAATGAGACTTCCCGTAGTTGATTTTACTGATTTATGACTTGCGGGGACGGGTGTTTCGAGGTTTGGAGGAGTTTAGAGGAGTTTGGAGTGGTATAGGAACACTTAGTTCCTTAAGGTTGGCCTTAAAGGCCAAGTTTGACTCCGGTCAACATTTTTGGTAAGCGACCTCGGAATCTAGATTCGAAGGTTTTGGTAGGTTCGTATGATGATTTCAGACTTGGGCGTGTGTTCGGAACGGGTTTTGGATGACCCGGGAGCGTTTCGGTGCCAAATAGTGAAATAAGAATTTCCTTAAGTTCAAATTGAGGTTTGGAGCGTGTTTTTGTGTTATCGAGGTCCAAACGGAATTTCGAGACTAAGAATAGTTCCGTTATGTCATTTATGACTTGCTCACAAAATTTGGTTTCATTCCGAGTAGTATAGGTAGGTTCGGCGTGTTGAAAGCGAATTCTAGAATTTGAAGTTCAAAGTTTGATTCAATTTGGTTTTGGGGTCGGATTCTTAGTTTCGTTGTTGTTTTTCGCGTTCCAAGAATTCAAGGAGTCCGTATCATGAATACAGACTTTCCAGTGCCTTTGGACGGGGTCCTGGGGGGCTCGGGTGAGTTTCGGACCCCTCGCAGCTAAATGCCAAACACCAGATTTTCTCAGTCTGGTTTCCTTCTATGCGTTGGCGGGTGTGCTCACGCATTCGCATAGAAGGAGTTGGTCAGGGATGAAATTACCCTATGTGTTCGCATAGGCACGCCGCGTTTGCATAGGGTAAGTCAGTGGGCCGACTAAGCTTTATTTTCTACGTTCGCACCCCTCCCCGCCGCGTTCGCGTAGGTCTAGCCCAGCTAGCCCTCTGTGTTCGCATGACCCCATCCGCATTCGCATAGAAGGGCCCTCAGAGGGGCCTGGGCCTTATCTTTCGCGAACGCACTGCCCCAGCCGTGTTCGCATAGAAGGGGGAAGCTGGGCAGTGACATTAAAGTCGAGACTTAGTCTCTTTTTAAGCCATTTTCTTCACTTTGGACGATTTTGAGAGCTTGCTAAGAAGATATTCGACCTAGCTACTGTAAGGTAAATAATTCCTATCATAAATGAGTTAAATACTTGAATCCTTAGGTAGATTAACACATTAAATTAGTAGAAATCATGATATTAGAGTAAAACCTAGGGTTTTGATAAAAAACGAGAATTTACCAAGAAATTGATTATGAAATCATACAAAAACTATATAATATTGATCCTTAGGCTATGGGTTAGTATTTCCTCCGAAAATTTCCGGAATCCGAGCATGTGTGCCCGGGGGTGTATTTTAGGATTTTCCAATTTGGGTTGAAATGACCATTAAGTAGGAGAATTATGGACTTTTGAGCATAAATTGACTTGTTAATGTGATATTTTGCTAGCTTCGAGTTCTTGGGCGACGAATTTGGAGTTTTCGGCGCATTTTTGACTCAGAAAGTAGGCTTGACACGAGGTAAGTCTCCTTTCTAACCTTGTAAGAGGGAATTGTCCTCATAGGTGAATATAAATAATTGCATGTCTTTATTTGTGGGGGCTACGCACGCACGAAGTGACGAGTCCGTGCGTAGCTACTATTGTGTTATGTCGGGGGTTTAGGATTCACAAGAATGTTTTATGTGTCGTAACTATAATCTTAAATGTTTATTTAGGTTGCCTAATATCCTTGAATTATTAAATGAACATCTAGGAGGTTACATTCTGAAATTTATATAATTGAAACCTTCTCTGTAAGTATATTGTCTACTGAATTTCTTGATTTCCTGTTAATTATGTGTATATATACGGGAACCCGCATCTCATGTATGATTCGCGAGCGGGATAGCCCTACTATTATGTCAACCGCGTCATATGTTCGATTCGTGAGCGGTGTAATAGATGCATCTATGGTTCGAGCCGTTCGACCCTTCGGCAGTGCACATTTATTTTCGCGTTGTGTCAGCCGTACGTTCACGACATGTTATGTGATTATTAGATGTTAGGTGTTTTGTGATTATGTATCTGTTAAATACCATGGAAAATGAAAACTAGATAATTTGTACGCTAGAGAACCTGACACGTAAAGGTATTTGTAAAGGGTATTTGATGTTCCTGTCTTCATTATTATTCATGATTGCCATCCCTGCTTAGCCTTACCTTTAAAACATATTATTTTGACCCTAATAAGTGCTACGTAGACCTCTCGTCACTACTTCTTCGATATTAGACTGGATACTTACTGGGTACATATTGTTTATGTACTCATGCTACGTTCTGTACTTAATTGTTCGGGTTCTGAAGCGGGTATCTGAGTATCAATCCGGAGTTCGTCCCTGATATATATACCTGGTCTAGACTCCATGGTGAGGTGCTCCTCTTGACAACCCTCAGTAGTACTATGGAGCCTTCTTTTGTTATTTATGTCTATTCCTTTTCAGACAGTAGGGCAGTCTATTACTTCTTTTGTTTTTACTCTACTAGTATGCCTGTAGACTTGTGACACTAGTTCCTGACACACACATTAGTAGACATTATTTTTGGGATGTAAATATTAAATTATGAATTTTATGACTATTTCTGCTTAAGATTGTCTAAGTTATTCGTTTTTGCCCAATGTCTCAAATCTAAACCAAGTAAGTGTTGGAAATGTTTTGGTAAATTTAAAAGAAACTCACCAGTAGATTGATGTTGGCTTGCCTGACTATAGTGTTGGGAGCCATCGTGACCTGGTTTAGGATTCGGGTCATGACAACATGGTATTAGAGCTCTAGGTTCACGTAGGTCCCACAAGTTACGGACAAACCTAATAGAGTCTTGCGGATCGGTACGGAGACGTCTGTATTTATCTTCGGGAGGCTATATGGTGTTAGGGAACCTCTCTTTATTCATCTTCTATCGTCCAGTTGATGGTATTCTAAATATCAGTCTTCTATTCCCTCACAGATGGTGAGGACGCGCGCAACCGACGTTCCGGACCCGGGAGGGGCCGCTACCCCCGTCATCTGAGGCCGTGGCAGAGGTCGGGGAAGGGCACTGGCTTGAGGTAGGGGACGAGGGTGTCCTAGAGCTATTCCGAGTTGCACCACCAGTGGATCCAGCTGAGGATCCCATTACTGAGGAGTAGGGCGAGGTGCCCCCAGCAGATCCTGCCACATTGGACTTTATGACGGCGCCAGGAGTCCAGGAGGTCATGGGCCGTATGATGCGGTTCATGGACACCATGACTCAGGTTGGTCTATTTCTAGCGGATCCGGCTACATCTCAGGCGGGAGGGGGGACACAGACCCCTACTTCCCAGGCCGCAGAACATGCAGTAGCAGTCTATCATACCCCGGGTACACTTCCCATGGGCGGGGTTCAGCCAGTAGCAGCAACAACACCTGAGCCCAGACCAGCTGCGGACGGCGATCCGCAGAAGTTATTAGACAGATGGACCAGACTGCACCCTCCTATATTCGGAGGTGAGCGTCATGAGGATGCTTAGGACTTTATTGATAGGTGCAGGGACAGACTGCACAACATGAGGATACTGGAGTCCCATGATTTGATTTCACTACTTTCAGCTAGAGGGCAGGGCCCGCAGATGGTAGTAGTCCTACATTCTTGGCAGACCGGCAGATTCTCCTCCCCTAACTTGGGAGCATTTCACTCAGTTATTCCTGGAAAGATATATTCCACCTCTGAGAGGGAAGAGCTACGGTATCAGTTTGAGTAGCTGGGGTAGGGTCAGATGTCAGTGACCGACTACGAGGATAGGTTTTCTGAGCTGTCTCGTCATGCACTCATGATACTTCCTACTGACGTAGAGAGAGTTCGGAGATTTGTAGCCAGATTACACTTAGGTATTAGGGCCAACATGGCCCGAGAGGTGGATATGGGGACTCCTTATCAGTTTGTGGTAGAGATTTCTCACAGGATTGAGGGTTATCGATCAAGGGGCAGAGAGCAGAGGCAGCAGGATAAGAGAGCTAGATTTTCTGGGGATTTCAGAGGTGCTCCAGCCAAGGGTAGAGTTCAGTTTGGTAGGGGCCAGCCTAGTAGGCCCCCATATTCAGCACCCCCACCACCTCTTCGAGGTGCTCCCACGAGGCCTTATTTCAGTGCTATGCCGGAGAGTTCTTATCGCCCACCAACCATTTAGGGTTCCTCCGGCGGGTATTCTGGTCATCAGGGGTCTTCCAGTCCTTATTTTAGTGCTATGCCAGAGAGTTCATACCGTCCTCCAGCTATTCGGGGTCCTTCAGGGCAGCAGGCTATGGCACCGAGAGGTTGTTATGAGTGCGGGGATCCAGGCCATATTAAGATGACTTGTCCCAGACTTCGGGGCAAGGCCGTGCAGCAGAGTCATCAGCCTATGGTTCCAGCACCGGCGGTTCGACCACCCAGAGGTAGAGGACATGCTGGTAAAGGTCGTCCTAGGGGTGGAGGCCAGGCAGGGGGAGCCCAGTCAGCTACTGTTCATTCTGGTGGAGGTCAGCCATCCGGCGATCCAACTAGATTCTATGCTTTCCCGGCCAGACCAGATGCAGTGGCCTCAGATGCCGTGACCACAGGTACTATTTCAGTATGTGGTAGGGATTCATCGGTATTATTTGATCCAGGTTCCACTTATTTTTATGTATCGGCCATGTTTACTCATTTCTTGGATATTCCTCATGATTCTTTGTGTACTCCTGCTTATGTGTCCACTCCTGTGGGCGATTATGTGGTTGTGGACCGGATATATCGGTCATGTGTAGTCGCATTCTGTAGGTTCGAGACCAGAGCGGACCTCCTGTTGCTTGATATGATTGATTTTGAGGTCATCCTGGGCATGGATTGGCTATCTCTCTATCATGCCATTCTAGATTGCCATGCCAAGACTGTTACTCTAGCCATGCCCGAGTTTCCGAGATTGGAGTGGATAGGTTCCTCAATTAGTGCAGCTAGTCGGGTTATTTCTTTCCTGAAGGCTCGACGTATGGTCGAGAAGGGTTGTTTGGCTTATCTTGCTTATGTACGGGACACCATCGCCGAGTCCCCGACGATTGATTCAGTGCCGATAGTTCGAGAGTTTTCTGATGTATTCCCTTCAGACCTTCCAGGCATGCTACCGGATCGTGACATTGATTTCTGTATTGATTTAGCTTCAGGCACCCAACCTATATCTATTCCCCATACCGTATGGCTCCGAAGGAATTGAAGAAATTGAAAGAACAGCTTGAGGAGTTATTGGCTAAGGGGTTTATTAGACCGAGCGTATCGCTGTGGGGTGCTCCAGTGTTATTTTTGAAGAAGAAGGATGGGACTATGCGGATGTGTAGTGACTACCGCCAGTTGAACAAGGTCACCATCAAGAACAAGTACCCATTGCCGTGTATCAATGATTTGTTTGACCAGTTGCAGGGTGCTCAGGTGTTTTTTAAGATTGAACTGAGATCGGGGTACCATTAGTTGAAGATACGGGACTCGGATGTACCGAAGACTGCCTTTCATACGGGATATGGTCAGTATGAGTTCCTAGTAATGTCATTTGGCCTGAATAATGCTCTAGCGATATTTATGGATTTGATGAACAGGGTGTTCAGGCCTTATATTGATTCTTTTTTCATCGTCTTCATTGATGACATTTTTATTTACTCATGTAGCCTGGGAGAGCACGAGCAGTATTTGAGAGTTGTGCTCCAGACCTTGCGAGAACAAAAGTTTTACGCTAAGTTCTCCAAGTGTGGGTTTTGGTTGGATTCTGTGGCATTCTTGGGGCGTGTGGTATCCAGAGAGGGTATCAAGGTGGATCCTAAGAATATTGAGGCAGTTCAGAGTTGGCCACGCCCTACTTCAGCTATAGAGATCAGGAGCTTCTTGGGTCTGGCAGGTTTTTGTCGCCAATTTGTGGAGGGTTTTTCATCCATTGAAGCCCCTCTGACTAAATTGAGCCAGAAGAATGCCCCATTTCGATGATCCGACGAGTGTGAGGCGAGCTTTCAGAAGCTCAAGACATTATTGACCTCAACACCAGTTCTAGTGTTGCCTTCCGAATTAGGGATGTATATAGTTTATTGTGACGCTTCACGCGTTGGTTTGGGATGTGTGTTGATGCAGGAGGGGAGAGTTATTTCATATGCTTCACGTCAACTGAAGGTTCATGAGAAAAATTACCATGTGCACCACTTGGAGTTGTAGGCGATTGTTCATGCTCTTAATATTTCGAGACACTACTTGTATGGGGTGCCTTGTAAGGTTTATATAGACCACCGCAGCTTGCAACACTTGTTCAAGCAGAGGGATCTTAATTTGAGGCATCGTAGGTGGCTTGAGTTGCTCAAGGATTATGACATCACCATTCTTTATCATTCGGGCAAGGCGAACGTGGTTGCAGATGCCTTAAGTAGGAAGGCGGAGAGTATGGGTAGTTTGGCTTTCATTTCAGCAGAGGAGAGACCTCTAGCTTTGGACATTCAGTCCTTGGCTAATCGCCTGGTGAGGTTGGACCTTTCAAAGCCCAGCCGAGTTCTCGCATGTGTGGTGGCTCAGTCTTCATTATTGGGGGAGATCAAGACTCGGCAGTATGATGATCCGCACTTGGTGGCTCTCCGGGAGACAGTGGTACAAGGTGGTGCCAAGGAGGTTTCTATTGGAAAGGATGGTGTTCTGAGACTTCAAGGTCGCTTATGTGTCCCCAATTTGATGGACTGAGGGAGAGGATTCTAGAGGAGGCTCATAGTTCACAATATTCTATTCATCCTAGTGCTACGAAGATGTCTCGTGACTTGAGGCAGCATTTATGGTGGAGACGGATGAATAAAGACATAGTGGAGTATGTGGCTAGATGTCTAAATTGCTAGCAGGTTAAGTATGAGCACCAGAGGCCAGTAGGCCTACTCCAGCAGATGCCTATACCTGAGTAGAAATGGGAGCACATCACTATGGACTTCATAGTTGGATTGCCTCGGACTTTGCGGAAGGTTGATGCGATTTGGGTTATTGTGGACAGGTTGACCAAGTCGGCACATTTCATTTCAGTAGCTACTGCTTATACTTCAGAGAGGTTGGCCCAGATCTATATTCGGGAGATAGTTCGGTTGCACGGTGTGCCTGTGTCCATTATATCAGATCGAGATCCTCAGTTCACCTTGCACTTCTGGAGAGCAGTACAGAGTGAGTTAGGCACCCGGGTAGAGCTCAGCACAATATTCCACCCTCAGACCGACGGGCAGTCGGAGCGGACAGTTCAAATATTGAAGGACATGCTCAGAGCATGTGTGATTGACTTTGGAGGGCAGTGGGACCAGTTTTTGCCCTTGGCCGAGTCTGCATATAATAACATTTATCAGTTCAGCATTGACATGGCTCCATTTGAGGCTTTGTATGGTCGGCGATGTCGTTCTCCCATCGGGTGGTTTGATCCTGGCGAGGCTAAGTTATATGGTACCGATCTGGTGAAGGATGCTTTGGAGAAAGTAAAGTTGATTCAGGAGAGGCTTCGCACTACACAATCTAGACAGAAGAGTTACGCGGATCAGAAGGCGCGTGATGTATCTTTTATGGAGGGCGAGAAGGTTTTGTTGAAAGTCTTGTTGATGAAGGGTATTATGAGGTTCGGGAAGAAGGCCAAGTTGAGCCCGAGGTTTATAGGCCCATTTGAGGTGTTGAGGCGGGTTGGGGAGGTTGCTTATGAGCTCTCTTTACCTCCCAGTTTATCAGGAGTTCATTCGGTTTTTCATGTGTCCATGCTCCGTAGGTACCACGTCAACTTCTCTCACGTAGTAGATTTCAGTACCATTCAGCTAGATGAGAGGTTGGGTTACGAGGAGGAGCTAGTTGCTATCATTGACAGGCAGGATCGCCAGTTGAGGTCCAAGAGGGTTTCCGCCGTAAAGGTCTAGTGGAGGGGACAACCAGTCAAGGAGGCGACCTGGGAGTCCGAGGAGGACATGCAGAGCAAATATCCACACTTATTCAGCACTCCAGGGATGATTCTAGACCCGTTCGAGGATGAACGTTTGTTTAAGAGGTGGAGAATGTAACGACCCGACCGGTCGTTTTGTGTTCTAGGACCCCGTGCCCCTAAATGAGACTTCCCGTAGTTGCTTTTACTGATCTATAACTTGCGGGGACGGGTGGTTCGAGGTTTGGAGGAGTTTGGAATGGTATAGTAACACTTAGTTCCTTAAGGTTGACCTTAAAGGCCAAGTTTGACTTCAAACAACATTTTTGGTAAACGACCTCGGAATCTAGATTCGAAGGTTCCGGTAGGTTCGTATGATGATTTCGGACTTTGGTGTGTGTTCGAACGGGTTTTGGATGACCCGGGAGCGTTTCGGCGTCAAATAGTGAAATAAGAATTTCCTTAAGTTCAAATTGAGGGTTGGAACGTGTTTTTGTGTTATCGAGGTCCAAACGGAATTCCGAGACNAAGTTGGCCTTAAAGGCCAAGTTTGACTTCAGTCAACATTTTAAGTAAACGACCCCGGAATCGAAATTCGAAGATTTTAGTAGTTTCGTATGATGATTTCGGACTTGGGCGTGTGTTCGGAGCAGGCTTTTGATGACCCGGGAACCTTTCAGTTCCAAATAGTGAAATAAGAATTTCCTTAAGTTCAAATTGAGGGTTGGAACGTGTTTTTGTGTTATCGAGGTCCAAACGGAATTCCGAGACTGGGAATAGTTCCATTATGTCATTTATGACTTGCTCGTAAAATTTGGTGTCATTCTGAGTAGTACAGGTAGGTTCGGCGTGTTGAAAGCGAATTATAGAATTTGAAGTTCAAAGTTTGATTCAATTTGGTTTTGGGGTAGGATTCTTAGTTTTGTTGTTGTTTTTCGCGTTCCGAGAATTCGAGCGAGTCTGTATCATGAATACAGACTTGTCAGTGCCTTTGGACGAGGTTCGGGGGGCTCGGGTGTGTTTCGGACCCCTCGGAGCTAAATGCCAAACACCTGATTTTCTCAGTCTGGTTTCCTTCTATGCGTTCGCGGGTGTGCTCACGCGTTCGCATAGAAGGAGTTGGGCAGAGGTGAAATTACCCTATGCGTTCGCATAGGCATGCCGCGTTCGCATAGGGTAAGTCAGTGGGCCGACTAAGCTTTACTCTCTGCGTTCAAACCCCTCCCCGCCGCGTTCGCGTAGGTCTAGCCCAGCTACCCTCTGCGTTCGCATGACCCCATCCGCATTCGCATAGAAGGGCCCTCAGAGGGGCCTGGGCCTTAGCTTTCGTGAACGCACTGCCCCAGTCGTGTTCGCATAGAAGGGGGCAACTGGGCAGTGACATTAAAGTCGAGACTTAGTCTCTTTTTAAGTCATTTTCTTCACTTTAGACGATTTTGAGAGCTTGCTAAGAAGATATTCGACCTAGCTACTGTAAGGTAAGTAATTCCTATCATAAATGAGTTAAATACTTGAATCCTTAGGTAGATTAACACATTAAATTAGTAGAAATTATGATATTAGAGTAAAACCTAGGGTTTTGATAAAAACGAGAATTTACCAAGAAATTGATTATGAAATCATACAAAACTATATAATATTGATCCTTAGGCTATGGGTTAGTATTTCCTCCAAAAATTTCTCGAATACGAGCATGTGGGCCTGGGGGTGTATTTTAGGATTTTCCAATATGGGTTGAAATGACCATTTAAGTAGGAGAATTATGGACTTTTGAGCATAGATTGACTTGTTAATGTGATGTTTGGCTAGCTTCAAGTTCTTGGGCGACGAATTTGGAGTTTTGGGCGCATTCTTGACTCGAAAAGTAGGCTTGACACGAGGTAAGTCTCCTTTCTAACCTTTTAAGATGGAATTGTCCCCATAGGTGAATATAAATAATTGCATGTCTTTATTTGTGGGGGCTACGCCCGCACGAAGTGACGAGAGTCCGTGCGTAGCTACTATTATGTTTATGTCGGGAGTTTAGGATTCACAAGCATGCTTTATGTGTCGTAACTATAATCTTAAATGTTAATTTAGGTTACCTAATATCCTTGAATTATTAAATGAACATCTAGGAGGTTACATTCTGAAATTTGTATTATTTAAACCTTCTCTGTAAGTATATTGTCTACTGAATTTCTTGATTTCCTGTTAATTATGTGTATACATACGGGAACCCGCATCGCATGTATGATTCGTGAGCGGGGTAGCCCTACTATTATGTCAACCGCATCGCATGTTCGATTTGTGAGCGGTGTAATAGATGCATCGATGGTTCGAGATGTTCGACCCTTTGACAGTGCACATTTATTTTCACGTTGTGTCAGCCGTACATTCACGGCATGTTATGTGGTTGTTAGATGTTAGGTGTTCTGTGATTATGTATTTGTTAAATAACATGAAAAATGAAAACTAGGTAATTTGTATGCTAGAGAACTTGGCACGGAAAGGTATTTGTAAAGGGTATTTGATGTTCTTGTCTTCATTATTATTCATGATTGACATCCCTGCTTAGCCTTACCTTTAAAACATATTATTTTGACCCTAGTAAGTGTCACGTCGACCTCTCGTCACTACTTCTTCGAGATTAGACTGGATACTTACTGGGTACATATTGTTTATGTACTCATGCTATGCTCTGTACTTAATTGTACAGGTTCTAAGGCGGGTGCATCTGAGTATCAGTCCGGAGTTCGTCCCTGATATATATACCTGGTCTAGACTCCATGGTGAGGTGCTCCTCTTGACGACCCTCAGTAGTACTATGGAGCCTTCTTTTGTTATTTCTGTCTATTCCTTTTCAGACAGTAGGGCAGTCTATTACTTCTTTTGTTTTTACTCTACTAGTATTCCTGTAAACTTGTGACACTAGTTCCTGGCACACACATTAGTAGACATTATTTTTGGGATATAAATATTAAATTATGACTTTTATGACTATTTCTGCTTAAGATTGTCTAAGTTATTCGTTTTTGCCCAATGTCTAAAATCTAAACCAAGTAAGTGTTGGAAATGTTTCGGTAAATTTAAAAGAAACTCACCAGTAGATTGATGTTGGCTTGCCTGACTACGGTGTTGGGCGCCATTGTGACCTGGGTTAGGATTCGGGTCTTGACAACATGGTATCAGAGCTCTAGGTTCACGTAGGTCCCACAAGTTACGGACAAACCCAGTAGAGTCTTGCGGATCGGTACGGAGATGTTTGTATTTATCTTCGGGAGGCTATAAGGTGTTAGGAAACCTCTCTTTATTCATCTTCTATTGTGCAGTTGATGGTATACTAAATCTCACTCTTCTATTCCCTCACAGATGGTGAGGATGCACGCAGCCGACGTTCCAGACTGGGAGGGGCCGCTACCCTCGTTATCCAAGGCCGTGGCAGAGGTCAGGGGAGGGCACCGACCCGAGGTAGAGGACGAGGGCGTCCCAGAGCTGTTCCGGTTGCACCACCAGCAGATCCAACAAAGGATCCCATTACTGAGGAGCAGGGCGAGGTGCCCCCAGCAGATTCATCCCCGTTGGACTTTATGACGGTGCCAGGATTCCAGGAGGTCATGGGCCGTTAAATCGATCGTTACATAAAATGAAACTTCATTTTTACGTAATGACAAATTTAATGACACGATACAATAAAATTTAAACAATAATCAATATAAATATTTTATTTAAAGTAACAATATGATACATTACAATAGGTAACAATTATCCAAACAGGCGGTCAATTATTTCAAATATGTACCAAGTGAAGCTTATTGCAGTTCTTGTTTATATATATATATATATAGATATATATATATATATCTTCTGAAGAATTTTTTTATAAATATTTTAAACTAGTATCTTTCGAAAAGATACACTTGATATGTCATGCTATAAAAAAGCCCAAAAAACTATACCTCATTTTTCTTTTCTCGGAAATAAAATTACCTGTAATAATTTCTTATAAATTTTATTAAAGAAAATTTTTAATATTATTTCATTTGTATGACATTTATATACTAATGTTTATTAAAAAAATATATGTATATATTAATTAAAACCTTAAAAGCCAATAATAAATATTTACTGCTTTCTTTCTTTGTTACCACCTAACAAGTGCTTTTGAACTAGTTTGCCGATTGTCATATCTTCTAGGCTGTGGCACTTGTGACAATCTCCATGCCTATATAAAAGCTACCACTACATATCTTCTAGTGAAGATCATGATACCCATCATGTCACTATTTAGAAAAAGAAAACTGATAAAAAGTACACAAATTCTAGCCATCTTAAAGACAAAGCAACTTTGTCTGTTGAAGGATAAAAAAAAAACGAAAATAAACTTAAGTAGATGAATCAAAAGCTCGATTTCTTGGTAAACCTAACTTGTCTAATAATGAAGTTATATGTATAGTTGCCTCCTAAAAGACCCCCAATTATGGACATAGTGGCCGCCTAAAGAGGAGCTAAAGATGTAAACATAAATTTTAACTCCATACCAGGATCTTGAACATGATAATCATACATAAAATCGTTACAGAAAACATACCTAAATCATAAGTCATCATCGTGAAACGGAAGCGTTAATTGAAATTGGTTTTTCGCCCCTTGCCCTAACTTTTGTTACCGTCGTTTTTAACGATGGAAGAGAGAAAATAAAATACGGTAACCTAATGGGTGGGGAGATGACCAATTTATAAAGGTTTTCATTTAATCAGTACGTTCATCAAGTAACCGATCGGACGGATAAAATTTGATCATTAACTAATTATTAATTATGGACCTTAAACTTATTGGGCCACATACACATCGAAAAAATAACTTACAAAATTTCGACAAAATTCTGAATTCAAGTCAACATTTTTGGTTAATAAGTTCATATTAATAATTTAAGACAAAATTACATGACTTATGTAATTATATCCAATTAAATTTGGGTTAGGTTACCAAGTTCGGCTTCTATAAGACTAGCTTAACTCATGGTCTTCAAGCCTAAAGGTCCATCAAGGAATTTCTAGAAGTTACTCTACTTAAATCCTGACTCACACCTATATTAAGCGTCATGTATTCCCTTTGAAGATATATTACATACTTTATAAATTCATAAAATATTCATAAAGAGATTAAAATATTAAATATTATCTTAATTCTCAAAGTTCTCTAGTGAAATGTTATTTACGCTTCTTGCATCAAATACTTCAAGAAGATTTTTACCATCCTTTGATTAAGAGATACACCACTTTGGTCCTTGATTGAAGAAACAGGAAGGAGAGATCAACAAAAGTTGTTCCTCGTGATCGATTCAAAGTATTTGAAGGAGAACACATTGTTGCAGTCTTCAAATCACGAAGAAATATTCAGAGAGAAGAATCAAAGGAACAAAAAAAATTATACTCATAATTGATTAATTAATAAAATTACTTTTCTTTTATGTTCGTAATTTCAGTTTATTTTCCGCACTTCAAAAATTTGTTCAAACAATTATTTATAGCTTGTGTCACACGGAAATTTTAGTTTATCAAGTTTACACCATGCTATTTGGTAAAATTTGTCATTTAAATGTTCTAAAAGTGCTATGGTACAGGATATGGGTGTACATGGACCGGGTTGGTTCGATTTTTATCAAACTAAACCAAATCAACTATATCGATTTGGATTGGTTCAGTTTTGTCGGTTTTTTCAGGTTTTTTGTTATATGAATATTATTTCAATCTTATTGTTAATTTTTTTTAAATACATATATATTTAGTAAAAATTAAAATAATTGACAAATATATGATCTATTAAAATAGTCTTATGGATGAATTTTCTTAGTAATACATGATAGTCTATTTTTTATTAGTCTGACAATAATTTTACGTTGATGTACGCTTTCAAGGTTAACCGAATTTAATAATTAATCATAAAAATAAATATGAACCTATATAATGATATGTTCTATTTAATGTTTCAAATTCGAAAAAGATATAGAAATTTAATAGACCTTGACATATGAATATGGAAGAACAAACAGATTGACGCATTTCACTAACACTTGATATGAAGGTGATCATACAACCCATTATTTACATTTAATAAAGATATAACACTTCCTATTTAACTAAATATTACATCCCATACGAAAATCGCAAATATTTGTATATATTTTTTAAAAAGAATTCTATAAAAAGTCTTAAAAATATATATAAAAACTATATATATATATATATATATATATCGGTTTGGTTCGGATTCTTACTCAATACCAAATCAAATCAAGCCAAACCTAATTGGAATTTTTAATCGGCTTGGTTTAACTTCTCGGTTTGGCGCGATTTTTTGGTTCAGTTTGTACACCTCTAGTACGAGATTCTAATAATCTCCTTTTTGGTCATTGATTCAAAATAAAAGAAATTTACTTTGTTACATTCAAAAGTTAAAAGGAATATTGTTTCTCAAACTTAAAATGTCAGGGGTTGGATGTCACGACCCAAAATCTCTCCGAAGGAATCGTGATGGCACCTAGTTTCTAAAACTAGGTAAGCCTAACACCTACAGAAAAGATAACAGATTCTACTAAACAACTGGTGAACATGAACCAGAAATTTCTAAATATCCCAATAGTCTCAACATGATACAATAACTCAAAACCGGCAGTACAAGTCATAAGCCTTTCTAGGAGTAAAATTAAATAATAAATACATCATTGTTTCAGAATAGAAGGAAACAATAAAAATAAATACAATAGACGGTGACTTCGGAGCCTGCGAACGCCCTGCAGGTGTACCTTGAAGTCTCCAGCCACATCAAGCATAAGTCTCAAAACTGACTCGATCCGAAGTACCTGGTTCTGCACACACAAAATATGCAGAAGCGTAGCATGAGTACATCATGGGTGATACCCAGTAAATATCAAGCCTAACCTCGGTAGAGTAGTGACGAGGCCAAGTCAAGACACTCACTGAACATCTAAACTTGTGCAGGATATGACATAAAGCTAAAAAGGAAGAAATATCTATAAAATAAATACCAATAGCAGACAGAAATCGGATTATAAATAGTAGTAACAATAAGGGAAACTCGAATAGCAACGAGAAATAACCAAGTAATTAAAAAATAACATAATTAGGGTACGGATGAAGTATAAATGTACTCGAGTAGGGAAACGATGTCAAGTCAACCAATCAAGTCATTTCTAATATACAATTTCAACAATCCAACTTCTCGTAATCTCATATCATAAATCACAACATCCAAACCTTTGACGCACATGGTACCTTGTGTCCACATCTTTCCATCTCACTTCGCATGGCAGAATCCACGTGCTACTCTGTGTATAATACTCGTGTCAAATTCTATTTAGGATGTTCACGGGATTTTATGTATATATCATAAACTAAAAGTTACAGTTTCTAGACCAAGTAGGAAAACAATGAGAATGATGAGTTAATTTTAGAAATCATTTGGGTGAAGAAAAATAACAATGTCAAGTAAAATACAACATCGAACAAACTATTAAAGTTAATATAGAATTTATTAAATTAAAACATAATAACAAAATCCTTTTTAAGTAAATAGAAACCTCAGACATTCCACGGAGATTAAGTTGAGAAATCAATCAAAGTAAAATATGACAATTATAAAAAATGGTAAGTACCGAAATAAACAGCGAGTTTTAACTTAAAAGTCACACAAGACATCATGATATTAATTTTTTTTATTTAAAATCACTATATTACTAACAATTCTGCATGACAGGAGGTAATGACTCAACGTAGTAAATTTATCTTGAAAGTCAATTTACCAGAATAATAGTATTAGGAAAAGAACTCAGGAAATGATGGTAAGGGGATAAGTCAATGACAATAACTCAATCCTAGAAATATAGTGAAGGACCGGAAAATTCTCAGAGTCTCGTACGAAAGAACTGAAGCCAATGCAACAAAACAGGGAATACAAAACACAAAATATGCTGCGGCGCGCAATTCAATCCCACCATATAATATCAATATCATAAATAATCCTTATTTCACCATAACCGTCTATCCTTATTTCACCTGTTGCGGCGTGCAACCCGATCCCCCGTACAATAATTTATATCAACAGTAACAATTCAATAACTTCATTTACAAGAATTTTTACAGTCAAGGGTATCAGTACACGAAAACAAAGGAACCACGTAAAAACAGAAGGAATACAACAAACTTTACAAAAACGACAGGGCAGGTAGAGTACGTGATAACTAAGTATGAAATCGCAACAATTAGGACATTTAGCAGATAAGCACAAGGTCATAGAAGAAACTCAACAATTAAGAGGTAACAAGTCAATAAGGAAGGCAATAACCTTAATTAAAGCAGATAAGGGCCAGTTAACGAGTAAGAAGTACAATAGGTGCTAACAACGTCAAATAGGACACGTAACAGTAGGCTAACAACGAGAGATCACATGTTATTACAATTCAATTAAAGTCATGGAAAGACACTAGACAATCTAAACCGGTCAAATACCACATATTAACTGTGTACCCACTCGTCACCTTGCTTACACGGCTTTCACATAACAAGATAGTACAATTTACTCAATTAGTAACGGGTAGTTTCTCCTACACAAAGTTAGGCAAGATATTTACCTCAATTCGGCCAAATCAATACTCAAATTAGCTTTTTCTTTACAAATTTACCTCCGCTCGGCTCAATTTATCCAAGGACGATTTAAATACATTAAACAATGCAAGCGAAAATAATTTCAATTAACAAAGCTATGATCCTTATACAATTTGTAAAAAGTCAACCCCCGGGCCCACATCTCGTAATCCGATGAAATTTATAAAACCCGAACATTCATTCCGATACGAGTTCAACCATACCAAAATTATCAATTTCTGACATCAATTCGTCCTTCAAATCACCATTTTTCATTTTGAAATATTTTACAATTTTCCCCAAATTTTCCTTTAGATTCTCATGAATTTGATGTTAAATCTAATGTATAATTACAAAATAAAATTGAAAATTGATTAGAGGTACTTACCCAATGATTTGGTATGAAAATCCTTCCACAAAATCGCCTCCCATCGAGGGTTAGGGTTCAAAACATGATAAAATGAAGCTAAGTCCTGAAATGGAAGTTTTAATACCAGCCCCAGATGTCGCATTTGCAACTTCCTAGTCGCAAATGCTATTCTCGCAAATGCAACAAAGGTATCGCAGAAGCGAAGGCTGACCAGCTTTGTCAAAGTCACAAATGCGACACTAGACTCGCAAATGTGAGCTCAGAGTTTTTGCAAAAGCGACTATTTGTGTCGCAAATACGGAGCTGCCTAATCGCAAATGCGAAGAAATAGTTCGCAATGCAAACTCCCCTGCCCCAGCCCATCATCACAAAAGCGAGAATGATCTAGCAAATGCGGACATCGCAAATGCGAGAACATAGACACCAGCAAAGCTGAACCTTCTTCCAACACTCCGAAACGCATAGAAACTCATTCGAGCCCTTGAGGATCTAAACCAAACATCCTCACAAGTCCAAAAATATAACACGAACTCGCTCGAGCAATCAAAACATCAAAATAACCTCTAGAATCACGAATCAGACGCCAAAACACATGAAAATCATAATGAACTTCTAGAATCGCAACCAAGCGTCCGAACCATATCAAATCAACTCCAAATGACAATAAATTTTGCAGGCAAGTTCAAATGACGAAACGGACCTATTCCAAGTTCCGAAACAAAAATCTGGACCTGATAGCCTTAAAGTCAAACCATGGTCAAACTTAGGAAAATTCTAAACCTTTAAATTTTCAACTTTTGCTAAATGATGCCATAATCTTTTATAGACATCCAAATGAAATTCAGAGCATACGCCCAAGCCCAAATCCATCATCCGGGCCTACCGGAACTGCCGGAACTCCGATCCGAGATCAAATATTCAAAAGTCAAATCTTGATTAATTCTTTCAACTTCGAGCTTCTTAAATGAGACTCACTCCTAAAAAAAATTCTTTCCGAACCTCTCAAAAACCCGAACAGATGATGCACGCAAGTCTTAATACAATGTGTGAAGCTACTCATGACCTTAAATTACCGAACTGGACGCAATTGCTCAAAACAATCGATCGGATCGTTACAGTAGAATTTAATATGCAATGCGAGAATTACATCTTTATCAATGAGGTAAGAAGACAGTATTCTAAGGAGAATTACTCAAGTTTGCCAGAATTCTTTTTTTATATTCATTTTCAGACCTGTCTAAGGTCTATTATTTAACTCCCTTATCCAGATTCTTTTTCTTACTTGTTCTTTCACTTTCTCCATGGATAGAGTATAGTACTCAAGTAAACCTACTCTCAATATAAACATGTAAATCCAAGTATCCAACATAGATTGGTTGAAGGGTTCACCTAACATAACTAACTTCGCAACTCTAGTTTTTTAATGCTACTGTCTTCTTAAACAAACTGAAGTGATACTACAAATATGTCTTTAATTTTCATAATTTATGAATATCGTTAATACTTAATACTTTTTTGAAATTGAGGTCACATACTGAGTCGTCTAATGATTATAGTGTTATATAATTGCCAATAATGTCATGTTAAAATTGCAATAAGATCGATCCTCGAATTTCAAGATCGTCACGTCTACAATTCACCTTGAGAATAAACCTACATAAAAAGTATTATTATTATTACCGTAATTGGTCTCCGGCTAACTTATATCGGTGATAGTTTAAGATTTTCAACTTGATCAGATTTATAATTCTTCCAACTCTTCCTGACGCAGTCGGTCAATATGCGAGGTCTTTAAAATTGGTTGAGTGTTGCTATTTCATAGTACAAGTTCTTTAAAATAAAACTTTGATATCTTACGGTCAACAACTGCCAAATAAACTACTTAAGCTCTTAGAAAAAATGTATGGGTGATTACGTTGTTTTGATATCTTTGGAGGTTTAAGTGAATTAAGCCCATTGAAAAATAAAAGTATGTGAAATCTACAACTTATTAAATATTATCAGAATATACTAATTAAAAGTTTAGAGTCAACAATTTACGTAGGCCAACCAATCAAAGAGATAGCTTGTGTATAAAGTGATGTAATAACGAAAAGAAAACAAAAATAAGCATCTTTTCTTTGAGAGATTAAACAATAGCCTTGCTTGAACTAGTTGGGCAATAAGTTGCTTAGAAAGGAAAAGGGATACTTAATTAAAATAACAATGCTCCTCTTAAGTTGGTATGTTTGGATTAACAAATTGTCCTAACTCTCCCTCCCCCCACCCCCTGCCCCCCCCCCCCCCTCCCCTCCATGTTATATTATGGAAGTCTTGCAAGCATCTCCAACTTTCTTTTCAATTCCTTCTACAAAAATAACCAAAAAGTAAAAGAAAAGAATTTGTGATTTTTCTTTCTTCTTATCAAAAACAAATTACGATCGACTTAAGGACTTTAGATTCTTTCAGAGAATTCGCCGGGAGTAGCCAAGCTACTTCTTTTTGATGTTTCATAGGTCATCGAATTTTTTTTTGTTTTTTGTTTTTTTATTAACATATCCACTAGGTAGTGTGCCTAGGGCTAGTATTTATATATACAAAAAATAAAAATAAAATAGTGTGAGGTCTTACAAAATGAAAGGAAATAAGCTTTGACGGTTACATAAGACTTATTACCAATTTTGAGCAAATGATACTCAAAATTAGTAGCACATTTCATCCTATGAATAAATGCAATTATTGAGCTACTAAAAGTAGTAAAAAAAGATAGAATAAAAACTAGCCATGTAAAGTCACTGTGCTTGCCAATCCATATAATCCAAAGAGTGCAAATCTTCATCATTGTGCGAGTATTCATCACTGCCTAGATTTTCGCACAAGTGGGCAGCATATTCCATTCCAATTCCAACTTGTTTGTTTGAAACATTTGTGCAATGGTTCTAATCCTACGGTACCAAAAAAGATAGTTGTGGCAGACACCCATTGTGAGGTGGTGTATTACTGAAGTATATTGGGTTGTCTATCCACAATACATCCAGTAGACTCCTTTGTCCTCGCAAAAACTTGCACACTAAGTGATCATCATGGCAGAAAAACTGGGCATCGACTCACGCTTGCGTTCCAGCAGTGGCGGAGGCACGTGGTCGCTTCACCAAAAAGTAATACTGTGTATATATATAAATTACAACTAAAGCAGCGTAAATTTCGTAGAAATATTTATTTGAACCTACTTGACAACTACTATTTTACGACTAAAATTATGTTCTTCTAAGATTGAACCCACTTGCACAAAATTCTGGGTCCGCCACTGCGTTCCAATACATATGATCTTCGCAAAGGAGTGTATGCTTTTACTCTGTACCAACGTAGATAAAATAACAGGACAAATCATCATTGTGATCCAAGCTTTCATTTTTATTTTCATGCTTGTGCTTGCCCTCAATACTCCTTCAAGGAAATGAGTACTGAGTACTAATACCACCCATTACTTTGTATCAAGAGGAAAGGCATGAAGACAGTAGTTTTTTCTTGCAAGAAAGAACACAAAGTTAGTAAAAAGCAAATCCAACATGCTCTCCTCCATAAGGATTTGAACAGTCAGCTCCTCTTCCATTGTGCTCTTCATTTCATCCCCTTCTAACCGGGACATTGTAGTTTATCATCATTCACAATGTTTCTTCCTATGGTGTCTAGTTGACCGAAAGAATTTTGACACAGGTGCGAAGCAAGTCTATGCGGAAAGGATAGGAAAAAGCTCTATACGATACGCGAGTTGTTGTCACTTAATAGGACTAATGTCTAGTGCATAATTGGCTAGGTGATCAGCCAATTTGTTGCCTTCCCTAGATATATGTGTTACCCTGGCATTGCACATCTCCATTATTCTCCATATTTCCTCCACATACTCCACAATTTCCCATGGTTTACTCCAAGTCCCGTCAATGACGTTTTCCAATAACAATGAGTCTGTTTGAAACTATAAATGAGAAAGGTGGTTCTGCTTACAATACCTGAGTGCTTCAAGTATTGCCAATGTCTCCGCTTCAGTGTTGGTTGTTTCATTAATAACCCATGTGTATTTATAACATCCCCATAATTGTCCCTTAAGCAAAAACCTACTGCACTCCTGTCCTAATTTCCCCTAGCTGCACCATCCGTGTTCACCTTTATCCACTCTTCCATAGGAAATTCCCATCACACTTTAGTGACCTTCAGCCTTGGTGTATGCTGCTCGAGCATTTGCAAAAGGTCTGGTTATTTGTGAGGTACATGTTTCAGGCCAGGCTTCCTAACCTTGACAAAAGCTTGTAATTATTTCTCCTTTTCCATAATTCCCAAATGATGATGGATGGCAGCAATTGAAAAGTTGGTTTGAGTCGAGGAATTACATGAGCTTTCCAGCATTTGACTACTGCCTGCTGTAAATTTAATCTATCAAATGACAATCCAGCATGAGACAAGAAGTATGACCATGTTCTAGTGACAGCGTACGATCTAAAGAAGACATGAGCGATAGATTCATCTTGTGGATTGGCAATACCAACATCTAGAAGTAACATCATAACCCATCTCCTTATCACATCATCAAGTGGCAGCTTAGCTCACCACACCTTCCACATAAAAAAAATATCTTGAATGGCAATTCATTAACCCACATATTCTTGTAAGAATTGTTAGGATCCCTTCTCCTTCGTAAGTATTCCAATGCCGACTTCACACTAAAATCACCCTTTCTATCCAACATCTACACCTGTTTGTCAAGCACATCATGTTCCAGTGGAGGTGTAATATTGTTAATAATGTGATTAACAAACTCCTCTGGCAGTAGAGTCCTCAATAGATTTTCATCCCATATTCCTTCATTGATCACATCCCTCACATTGTTTATTGATTCATAAAGTGGAAAATATGGAGGAATATTGAAATAGAGTGCTCCTAATTCCATTTTTAGTTTCCATAAAATTTGATGTTCTATCAAGTCCCTACATTCAAGCATCTTCCTCCGAGGATGTGATCCATGCTTCCAAGGTACAACGATGACATCCAATTTTTTGCAATACTTTTGACTCATCAAAGAACTCCACAAAGTAGTTTGGTCCTAAAGTTCTATCAAAGCTTACAGAGCAATGCTTTAGACATCATGTAAAGACCTAAAGCCTACTCCTCCTTCTTTAACAGGTAGGCAAATGTTTTTCCATGAAGACTAATGTCTACTTTTTCCTCCTATTGAATTGCTCCAAGAGATTTGAGCAAACATCTGATGTAGTTTTTCAATCACATATAAAGGAGGATTAACAACTAAGAGAAGGTGAATTGTCATACTTTTCAATACATGGGAAATCAAAACAGCCCTACCTCCTATGGTGTCATGCCCCAAACCTGAAGAGGTGTGGCCGGCACCTGGTGCCATACTCGGCCGGAGCATACCACTCTGTAACTGTGAACTCTGGAGGGGTAACCCTTAACTTAGGCCAATGAAGCCATATTCTGAATCATTTAAAAATAACGTCTACAACCAGCAATACCAAACTAAACATCTACATAGGGCTGGTAAAGCCACAATACTGATATAAAAAAATATACAGGACTCGTCTACAAGCCTTTAGGGAATCTGAATTGTATCATGGCCAGGGCAAGGCCTAGACCTACCCATCAAACCTGTATACATAAAATGGACTCCAAGGTAAAGACCTGGTAACTCTGAGGAAGTGGAGCTTACCAACCAAGCTGATGTTTGACTTTGTTTACTGGGAAGGTCTATCCAGCTGTCTATCAGGACCTGCGGGCATGAAATGCAGCGTCCCTAGCGAAAAGAACGTCAATACGAAATAATATACCGAGTATGTAAGGCAAAAGAATAACTGAAAGCTGAAACTGAACTGATAATATAATAACTAAAAGTACTAGGAGTCAAATATAATTTGAATATATTGTTTACCTTTGAAAATAGTAATTAAAATTATATTTTATTATGT
This sequence comes from Nicotiana knightiana, assembly GCA_005239525.1. Taxonomy (NCBI): domain Eukaryota; kingdom Viridiplantae; phylum Streptophyta; class Magnoliopsida; order Solanales; family Solanaceae; genus Nicotiana; species Nicotiana knightiana. The sequence goes on along the minus strand of ML408327.1, from coordinate 12,450 downwards.
GGATCTAAAAATACATGATCTATTTTAATACCAGTTGTTTAGGCAGTAGATGCTAGGTGAGAAGTGAGTAAACGAAATAAGAATGTAGGATAACGAAATTATGCAAACCTAGCAGCGGAGAGATTGGTCTCGAGGTTGGGCGGAAAGGGCCTCGAGGTCGAGCTTAAGAGCTTAACGAGGGGCTGCCGATGACGATATAACAATATTGAAGGCCTCAAAGGTGGACTATTTGTGATTAATAGCAAGTAATAAATGAAGAACAACTAATGAACACAATAAATAAAAGGCAATAAATCAATGAAACAATTGTAGAGGATGTTTTTGTTCTTGTGTTCAATATCATGTGTTTTACAAAGTGACAAGGGTACTCTTTATATATGAGGGGGACTTCCAACATAGTACATGTGTAATTAATGCAAAAAGAGATGGCTGGTACAACGATTTAATGCCATGGTACGAGCTTGTACTATTTTATGTACTTAGTCAGCTTTAACCACGTGCCTTTTGGGAGTTTCTTGCCTTTCTACGTTGGTCTTCGATTTGCACTACCCCGAGGTAGAGGACCTTCGATATGCCCCCTCGATGTAAAAACTCGAACCTTCGAGCCTTCTGAGCGCCATAATGATCGTAAAATCGGACTCTCCGATTTAGCCGTATACAGATAGTCCCCACGTTTCTTAGAATGAAGTGATAAGAAATGGTCTTGACTTCTTGCCTCTTCGACATTCCTATTATGACGTTAGTCTCTTCAGAGCATTAAATGATGTGACATAACAAGGTGCGTAGAGGTCGCCGTCAACACAATTCTCGAGAAGCCCATGAACCGTTATTGGTTCGACATTTTCGCTTCAATGCATGCCCAAAGGGCCTCTATAAATACTTCAATCACTTGCCTTTCCATAATTTTTACATCTTCTTCAAACCTTCAAACTTTTACTAAGTGTTTTCCACTCTTACCTTCCATTTGTGTTTGCTTCTTCATCTTCTCTCTTCAAAACTCAATTATAACCATGGAAAAAACTTCCAAAACGGTACCTCAAAAGGAGGGAGCCGCTTCTTCATCACGCCCGTCTAAGGGCAAGTCAAGAACTCCTCCTACCATCGAGCAATGCATCTCTGGCCCTTTCAACACCATCTCCGATTTCACAATTGAAAAACCTTCTTCTACACTAGGCCGATGCAAGCCCATGTCTCGATATATAAGTGTAGTATCCGATACAGAGAGGGTAAACTCGACTGCCGTAGGGGGGATGTGGCCCGAATGGAAATCCCTACAACTGACGAAATCATAGTCACGCATAAGGCTGGGTTTCTCAGCGTATACACATACCCTTTTACCTTCGGCCCCGTAGATTCTTCCTCTCCACTAATTGACCCTGTGATACTCGATTTTTTCCATCAATACCGAGTGACACTCGATCAAATTTATCCCTCCTTTTGGAGGATTGTTTATATGATTCGATACATTTTCAACATGGTCGAGGGGATGACTTTCACCCTTGACCATTTGATCAGATTATACAGCCCTCGACTCTTCTGTGGGGGCCTAGTTAAACTGCACCATCGATATGCCAAGGCGTTCCTCGCCTGCATCGATGAAGATAAATATCGGGGATGGATGAGCTGATTTGTTAGAATCAGAACTTCGGACATCATCCCTATTGATATAATGTCGTTCCCGGAGGAATGGTATATGAAAAGTAAGTACCCCTGAATTGAGTATGCTTTGCCATCTCTTTTTCTTTTGACTGATTTTCTTCTAATTGTGTAGCCACTGTTTGGTTTCCCGGCGCGGTCCAGGACCTTCCGGGGTGGATCAAACTTTTAGAATCCGCTTTCCCATACAACAAATGTGTATGGCGTGAGCTGGCTAAAACACGGTGGCATGCCAAACACCATGGTATGCTCTTGTTGTTACTGTTTTCTCATTCTTTGTAAGTGCTTTCGCCGGTGGTGTTTTTTGATATAACAAGCTTGTTCAGGCCTTGGTGAAGGTGTGTTGATGAGGCCGCTCCTACCTGGTGAGGAAGAGGCTTCGAAGACCACCAAGGATAAGAAAAGGAAGAAGGAGGCCTCGACGGAGTCTCTAAAATCAAAAGGGCAAAGACTCGGAAGCCCAAGACTGATGCCACGGTCTTATCCTCGATGGCTGCTGAGAGCCTGCGGGCCGAGGAAGAGAGTGATGATACCTGCCCTTTCGTAGGCCAAAGCGAAGCACTGATGCTTCGAGAGCTGTTGGGCGGTCGTCTACTGAGTTGGAGGCGGCCGATGCGGACCCGCCCTGTGTTGTGTTGAGGAGACCCTCGAGGAGGGTACGGATGTAGTCCCCGAGACGCTCGTCGGACATGGCATAGTCCATGTTGATGAGCTCGAAGGGCTTGCTACTGGAGATTCGGGTCGGGAAGAAGCCTCGATGGAGGCTGATATTCCTGGGACTTCACTCGAGCCCGTCGTTTTCTCCAGAAGAGATACAAGATGCCCAAGTCAGGAATTTTCCTGGTTTGGAGACCTCTTGTGGAGAGGATGATGCGTTCAGAGACTATTTTGAAGGGGTAGAGGAGGAGATCGATGTTGATTCCCCCATTGCCCTCAAGGAGGCCGAGAGGCTCCAAAAGCAGGTGATATTCTCAAAATAATATGTTGTTCTTCAACTTTCTATTCTTGCTTTCTAATGTTCTTCCTCTGTGCTGCAGGTCAAGAAGTTGTATGACCAAGCTTTCTCCAAGAGTCAATATGAGTTGACTCATCGTGGAGGGGAGCTTGAGAAGCTTATGTCGGAGTCGTTCAAGCTGGAGGCTCTATGTGCCCGAAAAGAGGAGGAATTGATCAACCTCTGGGTAGGCTCGGAGAGAGCGCTCTGAGAGAGGGACGACTTCATCGAGCAGGTATTCTGGTATCCTCAATTTAATTTTAATTGTCATGCTTGGTGTTGATCGACTTTTTTTCTTTTTGTGCTTTTCAGATTAGGCAGNTAGTGCAGGTGATATTCTCAAAATAATATGTTGTTCTTCAACTTTCTATTCTTGCTTTCTAATGTTCTTCCTCTGTGCTGCAGGTCAAGAAGTTGTATGACCAAGCTTTCTCCAAGAGTCAATATGAGTTGACTCATCGTGGAGGGGAGCTTGAGAAGCTTATGTCGGAGTCGTTCAAGCTGGAGGCTCTATGTGCCCGAAAAGAGGAGGAATTGATCAACCTCTGGGTAGGCTCGGAGAGAGCGCTCTGAGAGAGGGACGACTTCATCGAGCAGGTATTCTGGTATCCTCAATTTAATTTTAATTGTCATGCTTGGTGTTGATCGACTTTTTTTCTTTTTGTGCTTTTCAGATTAGGCAGAAGGATGCCCTGGTGGAATGGCTCTGAGAGGAAGTTGCGGCCAAGGACGTCGAAATCCTCGAGCTGGCTCGGCTGAATGATGTCACGACTTCTGAGAGGGACGCTCTTCGGGGGAAGCTATCCTCGATTCAAGACCTTCTTTGAGCTGCTCAGGAGGAGGAGTCTGCACTATCTACGGCCTAGTCTGAGGCCGATGAGTTTGTCTCCTCATACAAAAGGGATGTTGCTGCTGCAAATGACTGGGCCAAGGAGATATCCGAGAAGGCTGAGCTAAAATTGGCTCGGGCAGTAGCTCATGCCCGCACACAAGCTAGGAGGCAAGCCCTCAAGGAAGTGAGCGCTAATGGCATCGATCTCTCTGCCGAGATCGAAAAAGCGAGGGCGCTGGAGGAAGAATCAGCAATGTCGACTACGTCGGATGAGGGATCTGAAATCGGCTCGGACAACAGCGAAGGCGAAGAGTAGATTCTCCTACTATTTTGCTTTTTTCCTTTTCTGTATATGGGACCCTCGGGGGAATTTTCGTATAAACACCCTTGTAAATGCATTTTTAAAAATAAAATATTTCGTTGTTACATATCTCCCAAACTTTGTCCTGCAATGTTTACGCAAAGGTTGACTTTCAAACTTCTATTTTTAGCCCTTCAGAACCCGTACTTCCAATAGTATATCCCCTCGAGATCGGAAATCTTCTTTAGGTTAGGTTAGCATGGGAGCTTCCATCCCTCAAACATTGTGTGACAATGTCATTTATGTGACATGACCGTGAAGTGACCGAGGTGGCCCCACCCGTACACTTCCCCAAACTTTATAACAACCTTGTCAGAATTGAATGGATTTCAAAGTAGTTGAATAGCCACCGCTTGCTCTATATATATTTTTGCTTCCTCTTCAACTTTGCAAAACTAGCTTTCCTTTCAACGTTCTCTTCCTTTTCTCATCTTGCGAAACTGTTTTTATCTCTTCCTCTTTACCTTTGCGTGAGTAGTTATGGCTTCCGTGCCCGAATCCGTTCACCAAGAAGAGGAAAACCTTACCTCTACATCATGCTCGGTCGGTGGTGTACCGACAGCGTACGGCGAGTTAACCTCGAGCTGCTATGCTTTGAAGAAAGACTTTGAACTAGAGAAACCCTTTGATGCCCCGGGACTTCGAGATCATGCGTCGAGGCTCATCTGATTGATAGAAGAAAACCACCTCGAGGCCGCAAGGAGAGACTACGGCTGGGAGAAAATGTGATGTTGCAGATACCTTCTCGAGAAGAGAACATCATGACCTATGTGGAGGGATTATTTACCGTGTATACGTACCCTTTACATTGGGCCCCCTTGACCGCCTTGTGCTCGAGTTCTGCAAGAGGTACCAAGTCACCTTGGCTCAGATTCATCCCTTCTTTTGGCGGATAGTGCTGATGATGAGGTAATTTACCGAAAAGGCTGAGCTCGACTTTACCCTTAGCCACCTTATTAGACTATATCGGCTCCAACATTTTCGGGGTCTGATTGCATTGCGACACCAATCCACGAGGCCCTTTATTGAGAATGATGACGAGGACCGGAACCAAGGATGGATGAGTCAATTTGTCCGAGTGAGGACCATCGATATTATTCCTGCAGAGTTCCTGCCATTTCCCGAGAAATGGAACTTCAAACGTAAGCTACGTCGTACCTTAGTGCCCTTTGCTTTGGTTGATTTATAAGAATTTTCCTTTCTTTTTCTCAGCAGTTCCGTGGATGCCGGAAGAGGTCCCCAATCTTACAGACTAAACTCGGAGGCTGGAAGCTTCATCGACCTATGATGAACGTAAGTGGCGAGATCTATCGAAGGGCAGATGGGAAGCAAAGCACCACGGTATGAGCCATGTGATTGTCCTTATGAGGCATGTTCCCTTTTATGTGTACTAACTCCACTACTGCAGGTGTTGGTGGATTCTCAGAGATGAGACCGTGCCCCTTTGAGGAGAGGGAAGGGTCATCGGTGTCGGAGTCGAGGGGGGATAATAAGCAGAAAAGTTCCTCGATGGATGAGGACATTCTCACTGAAGCGGGGCCTGCCCAAAGACAAAAAAGAGACGCCGCTGCTGAAGAGGACTTCATATGCGTTGGTTGCTCCGTGGACGTCAGCTCTCCTTGGGAGGATAGTTCTTCGTCTAGGGCTCGAGCCAGGGGGCCTCCCGAGGTAGCTAATTTCGCTAGGCCTGATACCTCTAGTTTTGAGGGAGAGGTTCCTCGAGAGATAAGGAGCAAGAGTCTTTTACCATCGTCTCCTTCTGACCTTCGAGGGATGCTCGGGGCCAGGGGCCGCCCGAACCAAGTGGGGTCTCGAGTGATCATGCCCCTACCGAGAGCTGTCCAACTGGGGCCGATGGGGCCAGGCCAGTAGACGCGCACTCAACTTTTGAGGAGGCTCAGCGGCTTTGTTCCGAGGTGAGTTTTGATCAGCCTTGCTGGCTTTTCAGCTATGAATCTTCGTTCTTTGAACTGAAGCTTCTTTTCCGTAGGTTTTTGACAAGCTCAAGTTCGAGCTGCTTTGTTGTGAGACCAGTTTGCGGGAAGCTTTGGGCAAGGAACAATCTCTCAAGATTCTTTGCAATAAGAAGAAGAAAGAGTTAATATATCTTCGGACGGAGATGTATCAGAGTCGAAACTATGAAGGCAATCTCGAGCGTCAGGTAACCCTTATCCTGAAGGAGTGCATGCTCCCTTTCCCGCTTTTGGAAACTAATGTTTCGGTGCTTCAGCTGCAGAAAAAAATGGAAATGCTGGAATGTCTTTGGGGCGAGGTTGGGAAAGTGAATTCCGAATGCCATGCGTTTAAGGCGCAGATAGGCGTTCATGTTGTGGCCTAAAGGAATGCCTTGGCCAAGGCTTCTGCCCTCGAGGTACAACTTCGTAATGCTCGATAAAGTAGCTCGATTCAGGTGAGCAGGATTGCCAAGCTCGAGCTGACCTTTTGAAAATGAAAGTCAAGGTCGTAGAAGCCCGGGCTGAAGCTGAAGAAGTTCGAGCGAAGGCCGATAAGAAAGTGGCCATTTATTTGAAAGATGTTGTCGGTGCTCGGGCTGAGCTGAGAGGATATTTTGACAGAGAGAGGAGGGGAAATGAGTATGCCTGGTGCAGGTCTCGAAGGGAGACTTCGAAGAGATAAGGAAGGCCAAGGCGGATGAGATCGACGCTGAGTTTTTCCTTTCTTCCGGTGCCGATGCTGGTATTTGAAGGCTTCTGAGGGAGTTGGTCCCCAGATCAGACTAGTTTTTCTTCTTTGTTGTTCGCATAAGGCTCCTGTGGGAGCGTTGTAAATATGTATTTGTAATACATATATATATATATATATAAGATTCTTTGGTTTCTCTAATTTTTTTGTCGATAATTAGCCCGATGAATTGGACTTTGAGATGAAACCCTTAGGGTTATAAATTGGCCCTGAGGCTTTTTAAGCTGGCGACTTGAGCTCTTACGTGTTAGGTTGGTACGACCTCCGGTGTAGCTGGTGACTTGGGATCTTATGCATTTGGCCTTTAGGCGCTTTAGTTAACCATTTCGGGCTTAGTCTCTGAGTCGGGTTTTGACTCGAGCTCAACGGCCCTCAGGTTTTTAAATTGTCCCTGAGGCACTTTGGGTTGGTACGACCTGTAGCTGGCAACTTTGTCTCTTACGCGTCAGGTCGGTACGACCTTCGGTGTAGCTGGTGACTTGGGCTCTTACGCATTTGGACCTGAGGCACTTTAGTTAACAATTTCGGGCTTTTAGACTCTCAGTCGGGTTTCAACTCGAGATCAACGGCCCTAAGGTTTTTAAAATGGCCCTGAGGCGCTTTGGGTCAGTACGACCTGTAGCACTTGACTTGGGCCCTTACGCGTTAGGTCGGTACGACCTTCGATATAGCTGGCGACTTGGGCTCTTACGCATTTGGTCTTGAGGTGCTTTAGTTAACCGTTTCGGGCTTAGTCTCCGAGTCGGGTTTCGACTCAAGCCCAATGGCCCTCGAGTTTTTATATCGGCCCTGAGGCACTTTGGGTAGGTACGACCTGTAGCTGGCGACTTGGGCTCTTACACGTTAGGTCGGTACGACCTTTGGTGTAACTGGAGACTTGGGCTCTGACGCTTTAGGTCGGTACGAACTTTAATGTAGCTGGTGACTTGGGCTCTTACGCTTTAGGTTGGTACGACCTTTAATCGGTTCTTTTCGAAGTTTTTTCGAAGTAATTGGAGGCCTTTGATTTTATGGCAATAGTCGGACGTCTCCGAGTCACGTTAGTTTGTCCGGAGCTTTATGACGGTGGTCATTGTGTTTGGCTGTAGCCTTTTAGTCCCCGAGTGAGATAGCCACGGTGTCTATATCGAGGGTATGCCTTTTAGGGGTCTTACAAGTTTGATATATAGCCTTGACTTTGATATCGGGATTATGCCTTTTTAAGGTCTTACAAATTTGTACATGCCTTGCTTGAGGTCTTACAATTTTGATGTTGCCTCATGGAGGGCTTACGAGTTTGAAGTTGCTAGCCCTGAGGTTTTACGGTTATGAGTCAACTTTCGAGGACAGTCCCTGAGTTAGAGTTGATATTGCCTCAAGGAGGGGTTATTTCGTTGATATTGCCTCGTGGAGGGCTTATGAGGCCTTCGAGATGGAGGTTGCTTCGATTCCTTTCAATCGAACACCTGCACATAAGTTAGTGTAAAGTGTAAAGGAAAGATGGAGAGGATTGTACCTTAGTTATGGTGGAGTTCGATCCTTGATATGCTTTGGTTATCCGTTCTGAGGACGCGGCACGGTCCTTCATTCGTTCATACGAGGATGCAGTTTGTGATTGTTACTCGGTTGTCTGCTTGTTTTTTGGCTCCTTCGATGTAGAAGGTGTCGGCGCATATCGTGCAGTGCGAACATTTCTTTTGCTGCGTGCTGCTCTCCGTATACTGTTTTTACTTCATCCTTCGTAGGAAACTTCATCATTTGATGAAGGGTTGATGGCAGCTCCCTCATATTGTGAATCCATGGCTTTCCAAGCAATGCATTATATCTCATGTCACCTTCGATGACATGAAACTTGGTATCTTGATTTGCACCGGCCACGTTGACTGGGAGGATGATTTCCCCTTTTTTTGTCTCGCTCGCCATGTTGAATCCATTGAGGACCCGAGAGGTGGGCACGATTTGGTCGAGCAACCCGAGTTGCTCTACCACCCTCGATCGAATTATGTTGGCCGAGCTACCTGGATCTACGAGCACAAGTTTAATTTGGAATTTATTCAAAAGAAAATAAACTACCAGTGCGTCATTATGAGGTTGGGACAAGGTCTCGATGTCCTCTTCGATGAATGGAAGGGCGTCTTCAGGTATGTAGCTCCGAGTTTGCTTTTCCCTGGCGATGGATACTTTCGTTTGCTTAAAAATGGGTCCCTGAGGGACGTCGACTCCACCAATAATTATGTGGATGACGTGTCTTGGTTCTTCTGTTTTATTTTTCTTGTTTGCCTCTCTTTCTCAAAATTGATTTTTAGCTCGGTCGCTGAGGAATTCTCGAAGGTGCCCTTTGCTAATTAGTCGGGCCACCTCTTCTCGAAGATGTCTGCAATCCTCGGTCCTATGACCGTGGGTATCGTGATGCTCACATATCAAGTTGGGGTTCCTCTGCGAAGGATCTGATAGCACGAGTCTTGTCCACGTGGTATCCTTGATCTTACCTATGGCCGATACAATGTCTGAAACATCAATGTTGAAGTTGTACTCAGATAGTCGGGGTCCCTCTACCGGCCTTGTGTGCCTGTCGAACCTTGCTTTGCTCACAAGTCCCCGAGGATTCTGTCCTCGGTCCATCCTTTGGTCACTTCAAGGTATGTTACGCCTCGGGATATTTCTCCAATTTTTACGTACAATTGATACCTTTCTTTATTTGGCCTTGGCTCTCTTTCTAGAAGCCTCGATTCCTTTGCTAAGACTCTGCTAGGATCACCGAGCCCGAGGGGGCTTTCAATTAGTCTTCCTCGACCCTGATCTTCGACTGATACCTGTTGTGTACATCCACCCAAACTACGGTGGGGTACTCGATTAAATTCTGCTTTAGCTGTTTTGAAGCTATCGAGCTTCGTTCATTCAAGCCCTGAGTGAAGGCTTGTACCGCCCAATCGTCGGAGACCGATGGTAATTCTATTCGTTCCAATTGAAAGTGGGATATGAACTCCCTTAAAATCTCATTCTCCCTTTGCTTGATTTTGAAGACATCATATTCCTTGCAGCGACCTTGATGGCACCAGCATGTGCCTTCACAAAGGAGTCCGCCATCATGGAATATGAATCTAACGAGTTTGGGGGCAGGTTGTGATACCACATCATGGCCCCTTTGGATAGTGTTTCTCCAAATATTTTCAATAGGACGGATTCAATCTCGTAATCTCTTAGGTCGTTCCCTTTCACAACACAAGTGTAGGCGGTAATGTGCTCATTGGGGTCCGAGGTTCCGCTGTATTTCGGGAGATCGGGCATTCTGAATTTATTCGGGATGGGCATCGGAGATGCACTTTATGGGAATTGATTTTGCACGAACTTTTTTGAATCTACACCCTTCAGAATCGGGGGTGCGCCCGGGATCTGATCGACCCTCGAGTTATAGGTCTCCACTTTTTGGTCGTTAGCTTCTATCTTCTTTTCGCCCGATTCAATCCTCTTTGTGAGGTCTTCGAGCATCTTCATAATGGCGGGGTAGGCTGTTGACCCATTATTACTCGACCTTTCTGGTGCTTGTTCGACTCGAGGAGCCATTTCTGGTAGTGCCGTGCTTGGGGTTCTCTGGTGGCTTTGTAGCTGAGCTATAGCCACCTATTGTGCTTGCAACATCTCGAAAATGACATAAAGGCTAGCTTCCCTTTCCCTTTGAGCAGGGGCTCCCTGCGCTTCACGTTGGTCTCCTTCACGCACACTTCCGTCTGTATGAGAGCTCACATTGACATGTTGAGCGTTGTGTGAGCCTTCATCGACAGGGATTTGCATTGGTGCCCCTTCAGGATTTTGCGGTGGCACACCGGCACCTGAAGTAGCTGTGTTATTCTCTCCGTGATCCTCAGGGCCTTTGTTTTCATGTGTGTTTACTGAGTTATACATTTTCTAACCTAAAACTAAAGATTCTCAGACAAGAAAAAGTGTGAATAATAACTTGTGTTTTTAGAAAACCAGCAATAAAACAATCACTATTATTTTTAGCCCCACAGTGGGCGCCAAACTGTTTACCTTGAAAATGGTAATTATAATTATATTTGATTATGTGGTTCTAAAAATACGTGACCTATTTTAATACCAGTTGTTTAGGCAGTAGATGCTAGGTGAGAAGTGAGTAAATGAAATAAGAGTGTAGGGTAACGAAATTATGCAAACCGAGCAGCGGAGAGACTGGTCTCGAGGTTGGGCGGAAAGGGCCTCGAGGTTGAGCTTAAGAGCTTAACGAGGGGCTACCGATGACGATATAACAGTATTGAAGGCCTCAAAGGTGGCCTATTTGTGATTAATAACAAGTAATAAATGAATAACAACTAATGAACACAATAAATAAAAGGCAATAAATCAATGAAACAATTGTAGAGGATGTTTTTGTTCTTGTATTCAATATCATGTGTTTTACAAAGTGACAAGGGTACTCTTTATATATGAGGGAGAATTCCAACATAGTACATGTGTAATTAATGCAAAAAGAGATGGCTGGTACAACGATTTAATGCCATGGTACGAGCTTGTACTATTTTATGTACTTGGTCAGCTTTAACCACGTGCCTTTTGGGAGTTTCTCTCATTTTCATGTTGGTCTTCGATTTGCATTACCCCGAGGTCGAGGACCTTCGATATGCCCCCTTGATGTCAAAACTCGAACCTTCGAGCCTTCTGAGCGCCGTAATGACCGTAAAATCGGACTCTCCGATTTTATCCGTACACAGATATGCTTACCTACTGATATTGACTCATCTCTCTTAATATAGTAAGTAAAATAGTTGTTTGGCCCTATAAGTCTCGGTATATGTAAGTGCTCTTCCGTAGTAGGCCCACTCATAGGCGATCACCCATACTAGGCTCTGTATCTCAGCCATTATGGGCTCTCTCATGGTGCTCGGCCACAGTAAGCTCGGTATATAACTTACCATTTGATCTAAGGTTGCCCAATAGGGGCCTACCCATCGATTGTAGCTCGATGGTGGTAAAAATATTATAATACTGTATATATATATATAGACTCTCTGCTCTCTTGGCTGAAGGAATACAAAACTAAACTGAATATGAAGTCCCAATAAGGGAGAATGTTGTAACTTATGAGACTAGAAAAATGTACATAAATTCAGGAATATGAACTTCTCTTTATGTCTCATTATCAAACACATGTAGTTATTGGATCATGCCAAAATGAAGGAAAGGTTTATCATTAACATACCTTAACTCCGTTAAGTCCTTAATACCTTCCAAGCATTTCTTCAAACAACTCAACCCATTTTACCACAGCATAAGGAGATTCAAAGTCAGTGCTGAGTAAAGGTTAAGTCTGTAACTTAACCAGTAGCTCGCTTACATAAATTTGGGCAGCATATTCCCTATAAGAAATCCCTACTCCACTACTATATGCCAACAACAATAAGAACACAAAAATAAAAATATGTATGCATCATTTTCCAACCTTATCTCCATTACAATATACCACAAAATATCCCACACACCCTAATCACTTCATACATAAAACGACAATCAAAGTAGTGTCAAACAACCTAAATAATGTAACTACGAATAACTAGACCACCATTTCTTCATTATGTGGTGTTTATCCACACCTTTTCTCCTCAAAAACTCCATAAAATATCAGCACAAGAGGCCAACATGAGTGGACTACAAAACAGTCCATTAAAAGTGAAATAAATCAAATTCACGGCTTCCGATCACTGTCCCGTGAGTTTTAACTAGTAGGAAATCAAATTTATAAACCTTCCTTGACATTTAAAAGCTTAAATACAGAAAGTAAGAATTTTCTTAACTATGAAGTACGTTCCAAAACTCAAACTATATAAAAAAAAAAAAGGCGATATAGAGATACTTACGTCGTAGGGATCGTTCTAATGTTATTGCTTCTTGATTTCGTACCCGGGATGTTAA
>ML408324.1:0-136396 GCA_005239525.1 Nicotiana knightiana | reverse complement strand
AATAAAAAAAAAAAAAAAAAAAGGAAAAAGTGGAACAAAATCAGAGATTAATTGATTATATATATATATATATATATATATATATATATATATATACTTTGACTAGTGAATACGATTAGTTTGGGCATGTCAGACAATTTTGTATATTTGCCCTAAATTCAGAAGTGTCAAATGGGCTTAGTACACCATTGCCCTTTTAATGAATTCTTAGTCAGTAACTGGCTTCTTAAGAATATTATTTAAAGAGTTACTATATTTTATCATTATGCTAAAAACAGACTAATGAAAATGCAAAGAATTTTAAAAACTTATAAGAGAAAATTTAATACTCCGAATTTGTAAAATTTATGGATAGCGTGACAGTAAAGTAACAATTCTCGTTAGCAATAAATTCCATTGGCTTATAATCTAAGTTATCTTAATTATATTGTCCCAAAAATGAGCTCAATTGAACTGGCATTCATGTATTATTTAACTAATTAAATTCTGTATTGGGAATCTTACTCTGGATCACACAACTCCCTAAATTCGACTGCTAATTTCAAGGTTGTTGACATTCTGTATAGAAATTCAATTATAAATTGGGAGCAAGCCAGCTGATATTATTACTATTTTTTTTTTGTTTCTCACCCGGTGTCTCATATTTGGGGCCCAATTAAATCTGAATTCGCGTCGTAAAATTTCACATTGGAGATAAAGCGTTTCGTAACAAAGACGACTTTATACCCATAAATTCGAACCCGAGACCTCTAATATTATTTTCATCATCTCCTTTCTCCCCCCCTCCCTTATTATTATTTAACTTTTGCAAACATACATGTTACAATTTTTTTCTAATTCGTGTGTAGAAAATGTTTGTTAAAAGCATATTTTGAAAGGGAAGTTTCCAAGTTTGAAGGTTTTATTTTTATGTTTACCTATTTAACCACCTTATCTGCCAATAAGATATAACTATTTTTTAGATATTTTTGAGATTTTTTTGTAACGCGTTTGATGCTCAAGAATTAAAAATACACGCAAAAAAGATAAAAGGCTTTGTCATTTGTGCAAACTTGGACGAAAATTGTCTCCAATTATGAATCATTCATGTTGAAAAACTAATTCAAAGTTGTAATAAGAAATCTTAGTTATTTAGGATTTGTTTATTTAATTCATGTCTAAATAGGATTTGTAGTTAAAATAAATATAAGAATAAGCTTTCCTGTTTTTAATTAAAATAAATTTCATACTATTATAAATAGAGGTATTCATAGCTTATTTTATGTGTGGGGATATGTGGAGGAAATAAAGAATTGTAAGGCTCATTCATAAATTTATAAATAAAATGTTTTTCCTTCATCACTCATCAATTTTTTAAAGTCGTTCGTAGAATTTTCGCCAGATGAATTTATTAAGAAGAATAAAGTGCTTCCTACTAAATATTTTTTATTTCAAAATTTCGACCTCTATACTTTCATTAAGGTCAAGGGATTTCAATCATTCATTAGTATCTTTTATCTTCATTAGTTTTATAGTAGTTATTTTTGTTTGTTTCTTTTTTTCCATTCCGTTCTCCTCGTTGTTGGGTTAACAAAAGAATTGTATTGAATATAAACCAGCACGTGATAAATAGGAAAGATGGGCAAGAAAATATTTTCGAGGAGGATTCCAAGCTTATACAAAAAAAGACTAAAATCAGAGAAAAGGCAGAAAATCATTGTCTTAACTATTAATGGAAAAAAATCATTTTCCTTCACTGAAAATAAATGCCATGTGCTTCTTTATGTCAGCATCCAAAGCTTCTTTTATCTCCACAAAAAAACAAAAAAAACAAAAAAAAAATTCAACCAAGATAAAAAGAAAGAAAAAAAAGGGAGAACTTAGGCCAAAAAGGTTATCGTACGTCTGGAAAAATAAATTAAAATTTAAACTGCGTGCATTATTAAAAATTCAACCTCAAAATATTCAAATGGTCACGAATTACAATTTAGAGTGTACTATTATTGTTTCGAATATCACTAACCTTATTGTATTATTGTTACTGCTACGAATTAATGGTTTTCTACTCTCTGACTTTGTAAAAATATATGTAGTAATATCGATTCTATACTTTTGAAAAATACTAGAAAGTTTGTAATATCATTTTAACACCAAGAATAGTGGAAATGATGCAAAAAATATCAGAATCTTAGCCTTTTGTCCCTAGATAATAATTGAAAGAAAAGATTCAAATGTTTGATTTACCATGGTTCATTATTTCAATTTAACTTGACATAAAAAAAATATGAAGTTTGAAAATTATCCAAGTAAAATAAAGAGTTTCACCCACAAATTTTAACTTTTTCCCCAAGTAAAATTCAAATCCAAACAAATTAAAGTTTAATTTAAACTTCAAAGTTCAAATACTTTTTTTTCAAACATTCATAATTTATTGTCCAAACGCCCTTAATGGTAGTGTAAAAAACCAGCACATAGAGAAAATTATTGGTATGTCAAAACTATAAACTGTTTAAAGTTTTTTTTTTTTTTTTTGATTTGTCACTCGGTGTCCGTACCCACATTGGAACCCGACTAAATCTGAATTCGCGGCGGGAAGCCCCATATTGGGGATAAAACGCTCCCTAGCAAAGACGACTCTATACCCAGAGACTCGAACTCAAGATATCTGATTAAGAACCATGAATGAGTACTTATCACTGCAGTACAACTCTGGTTGGTTAAAGATTTATAATAATATAGTATAAATTAATTATCCCTTCAATATAAACCGCAAAAAAGATAAAAAGAAGTAAAAGGTAGTAGTGATGATATTGAGATATTGGCGCTGACTGTTGACTGTTGAAGGTGACACATCAGTGTTCCAAGTGCTTAGCATTTTAGCAACTCTGAACTGAACAGACCCCCACCCACCCCCCAACCCCCCTCCCTCAAGTAAGAAGGAAAGAGAGACAAAAAAAGACAGAATATTGGTGTAAAGTAGTGGGAGAGAAAAAGGGTGAAGTAAATAAGTGAAAAAAGATTACCAACTTTTTCATTATTCACAAAAAAAAAAAAAAACAATTGAAATATACCAAAAGGCCAACTTTCCTTTTTCTTTTTGGTTTCATCTTTCTTCTTCATTCTGTTTTATCTATCCCCTTGGAACATTTCAATTCACTTTTGCAGAACAAAACAACAAAAGTAAACCACCCCCCATCCCCCACCCCACCCCCTACTACCCCCTTAAGCACTCTCCTTTTACCTTCTGCATTGTCTCTTCAATTGTCTGCTATCCTTTTTTCTGTCTATTTAAACAGTCCAAGAATCTCTAAGTTTCAGTTACAGAATCTCAAAGTTTCTATATTTGTTAATAAAAATTGGGTCTTTCTTGATTTTTTATCCAAATGGGATTCTTTTGTTTTTAGTTCTTGGACAGTTTTATTAGTTTGTTACACGATTTTGATTCTTTTAGGGATTTGGTCTTTTCTTGTTTTTTTGTTTTTTAATAAATGGGGTTCTTTTCTTACAGTGTTTGAACATTGTTAGTTGTGTATACATGATTCTGATTCTTTAGGTAATTGCTTTTGAGAAAAGAGTGTGTGTGTGTGTGTGTGTGAAGAAAATAATGCAATCAGAGAGCTCAGAACAGTTGAGATCGGTTGTTGCAGCAACTGATACAAGAGGGAAACATAGGATATCTGCTGAATTGAAGAGACTTGAGCAAGAAACTCGTTTCTTAGAGGTTTGTTTGATGTCTCTTTTGACTTTTGTTGGCTTTGCTTTTAATTTTGCTTTTGGTTTTATTTTGTATAATATTGGCCTGAGATGAGTTTATATGAAGTAACATGGTTAGTGATGATTCAAATTGCCGACTCCAACTTGTTTGGAACTGAGGCTTGACTGTTATTATTGTTGTTTTTGTTCTTTAGAAGTTGAAAATTTGATTGTTCTTTCTGGTTAGCTGAATGTGGTTGTTGTTAATTGCTCTATTTGAGGATAAAGTTTGAATTTTTTTTCCTTCAGAGAGGGGGCGGTCTTCTGTTGTATTGGTATAATGTACAGGTGGAAATAATGAATTGTGTTAAAGAGAAAAGGGATCTATTGTTCTATGTGCCTGATAATATGGGTGACAAGGGTTGACCATCAACTAACAAACAGTAGAGCTTTCTTTACTTTAATTATGAAAAGAGGGGTTTTTCGACGATTTTTTGATGTGTTCATGAGACATGAGCTGTTTCATTTCTTATATCGAATAAAGTTCTTGAGTTGTGGAAAGCCTGAAGCGTATGTCCCCTTTCGGGTACATTCTATATGTAGTAGGGGGAAATTCTTTGTATTTTGAAGTGGAGCCGTAATGTTTTTGAGAGTTGAATATGAGCCGTTTGAATATGTTTGGACTTGGAATTGAGTTCTATTTAGAGCATTTGAAACTTGTTGGAGAAATGGGACATATAAGGAGAACAATTGTTGAATTTTGAAGTGAATTCTTTATGTTTTTGAGAGTTGAGTATTTGTTGTTTCGAGTATATTTTGGAGTTGGCATGGAGCTCTAGCGAGAGCTTTTGAAACTTGTTGGTGAAAATGGCTCAGAAAGCTTTAGTTCTTCGTTCATGCTGAGATGGTTTAATCCATGACTCAGCTGTTGTAGTTTCTGACTGCTGGTTCAGAGTTTGCTTATAAAGCTGCCGCATTGCAAGAGAAATACTTCGTGGTACTGTGAGCTGCCTTCACTTTTGTGTTGCTGAATTGATTTTGAAGGTTGATTAAAAAAAAGATTGTGCTGGTGTAATATCTAATGAGGCATGGACAGATGTCCCCTTTCTGTAGACATCTGAAGTAAGAAAGTAACATAGTGAACTTTGTTTCTCTCACAAGGAACTGATTCATTCAACATAGAAAGTCAGTGGAGGGAGTGTCTTGTTATTTAGGATGAGGAGCGCTATTTAATTGATGTTGGAGTGGGAGAAAGAAAGAGACGGCAGAGAAGAGAGGGAAATCTAAAATGCGTAAGAGGAGGAAAAGTATCACTGTATCACAAACCAATCGGAGTAATTGAACTAGAGTTCCTTCACTGCCTGCTAATAAAAGAAGTTGTTTTTCTGTTGTTTTGGCTTTTCCTGACCATGGATGTTGTTGGTCAATATGGGGAATAGATCGTAAAAATGTCAACTTTTTGAAGAGTTTATGTTGGTCGGGGGTTTCTTGCTGTGAAGATTTTTGAAGATGACGAATTTTCGTGGTGGTTGTTTTATCTGAAAGTAAACAAATACAAGGATCTTCTTTGGCTATGAAATGAGATTTTTTGTTTGTTGTCTTCGGCTTCTTTCCATCAGTTCTTAGCTTCAGGCCTTTTATCCAGAGGCGGAGCTAGCCTATTAGGTGCGGGTTCGGCCGAACCCAGTCGCTTTTGCTTAAAAACTATATCTATATTAGGAAATTCATTAAATTTGTACCCAGTAACCAAGACGAGCTATGGGTTATGTGACAAATTCAGAATCCATAATCTTCGTATCTTAGCTCCGCTTCTGCTTTTGTCATTTCATTATAGCTGAGAAAGGGGGCTAGAATTTTATACTCACTTCCATCCTTTTTATATGGCGGTATTTGACTGAGCACTGCGTTCAAGATGTTAATTTGACTAAGTAGATTAGTGCTTGTGGAGAATATATTAAAATAACAGTGGAAAAGCTAGTTTAGTAGAGAAAACATTACATCAAAGTTTTAAACTTTGAATCGCTTGATGAATTTGAATTCTTGAAAATTGAGAAAACTGTATAGAAATGGAATGGTGTCAAACATGCCCAGACATTCCAAAATGGAGAGTGTCATAAAGATTAGGACGTAGGGAGTAATAATCTGAACTTAGATGTTTTTACTTTTGTGGCTAATGTACTACATAACCCCTTCTCTCTTTTGCTTACTAACTTTTCCTTTTAAACAGAGAAAAAAATTGCTTTAATAGAAACAACAACAACAACCCAGTATAATCCCATGAGTGGGGTCTGGGAAGGGCAGTGTGCACGCAGACCTTACCCTATCATGGGGGTAGAGAGGCTGTTTACTTTAATAGGAAAAAAAGAGAGGAAAGTTTATCCACTTTCCTTCTCTCATGCAAGACACATATAACTTCAGGTATTAGACTGAGAATTGAACCGAAAGAGCACCTATTAAGAAAGAAATAAGATAGACAAGAAAACATCAGTTCTGTTACAAAGACTCACACTTTGATACCTACTTTGACTTAGAAGGCCTCTTCAACTCTGGAATTAGCTTGATTCTACTAGATTAGTTGTCACTCATAACTCGCATTTTAATGTGCACTTGAGTTGATCCGAAGTTATCAAATTGTTGCGTCAGTCAAACGATTATCCATGGATCCTATGAAAAGAAACTTGACTTGTGATATCAGGGGGTGAAATTAGTCATCCACTATCAAGTAAAAGGTATCTCGTTAAAAAGATTGAAATATACAATCTACTGAAATTATGTCAGAGAGGCCAAAAAGTCAGGTAAGTTCTTCCCTTCTACCTAAGTATATTGGGCCGGATTATCCAATACATGTGTTGGTGAGGGGATGCTGGTGCCTGGTGAAACAATTAGTTGCGTGCAATGCGGTACGGGTACCACCATTATCAAAAATAAAAAGAGTATAATGTATTGAGGTGATTTCCTTCCAATACATTATATTGACAGTAATATATTCTCAGTAGTAGCAGTAGAAAAAAATATGGAGAAAAGACTGACACAGTGATGCGTTGGTGCTGGCTGGCGGTAGTTGTATGGTGGGAATGGAGAGAATTCCGGTGAAAGGCCATATCTGTTGGATTCTTTGAGCGGATAATGCCTTAGATGATT
This sequence comes from Nicotiana knightiana, assembly GCA_005239525.1. Classification (NCBI taxonomy): domain Eukaryota; kingdom Viridiplantae; phylum Streptophyta; class Magnoliopsida; order Solanales; family Solanaceae; genus Nicotiana; species Nicotiana knightiana. The sequence continues at coordinate 129,583 of ML408324.1, read as the reverse complement.
TTGAGGCTTAGTAAAAGATCTAAATGAACTAAATCTTTCTAGAGCAAATAAGTGGTTGTAATAGAAAAACAATACAAATTTACCAAGCGGATTGAGATTTGAACAAGTCAAATTCTGATCCCTAATAAGTAGAATTCAAAACTAGGCTTAAGCTTTAGTCGCAGCTGATTAGTTTGACTATATGGGTCTTCTTCTTCTATTGTGCTCAATGAGGCAGTAGACCGAGTCCCAAATTTGCTTTACAAATAGTATGTGAACCTCTTAACAAAATCCAGAAGTCGTAGAAAATATTCAAAACGTGATTTGTAAATGAACAAACTGACACACTGGGAAAGGGTTGTAGATACTTTGGTTATGAAATCTTAACTGGGATGGATCTTCAATTTACTGCTTGTGCTACACAACCTAGAATTTTGTATTCATGCTTTTATCAGGATAATTTCAAGATAAATTGTTCTGTGAGTTTGTGCTGATGCTTTTGTTCCGTACAAAAGGTGTTCCCTTTATATGATGACCTAGTCCTGGTGCATTGTTGTTTAAGTTACCTTTGCATCTGTGTGACTTTACATGTCAAACTTGGGAAGTAAAATTGGTCAAGAGAAACACAGAGCATCCCTTGCTCATAAATTTTGAAACTTTTTATCCTCGGAGCATGAAGAACTTTATTTGGTAGAGTTATGTCAAAAGACTTCGAAAAGTAAGCTTTTAGGTTATGTACCTGGTAAAGGAGTTCTTACAATAACCTTCATGCAAAGGAATTTGTTGGATAGAGAAGGATGTTTCGTCCTTTTTGCAAAAGTTCATTTAAATCTTAATAAGTGAAGCCACAAGATAATGACAGCCGAAAGTCTTTGTCTAAATGAACTGTGACAACCTCTTCATGAAAATGCATATTAGTATCAAATGTATCAATTAAGAAGCTCGTATATACAATATTTACCATTTCTCTTCATATGCATGTGATTTTTTGGGTATCACATCTTATATAACCTCTTTGTTAATGGGAGAATCAAATATTTCTCCATTCATATTGTATACCACCGATCATTCAGTAACCTTATTACATATGCAACTAGCTGTATTGATAGGATTACAAGTATCTTTCTATTATTTGGAAATGTACTACGTCGAACTAGATACGCTTAAATTTTGCTCCCTCTAATTCTTTGTTATTTTGACCAATGTGTGTGCACCTATCCAGAATGAGATTCGTGCAACCACCAGGCTGTGCTTGCGCATCTCCAATGTGGTTGGTAAATAATAAGCAAATACTTTTAACCATTCATTGTTCAGTATTGGCAGACTTAATTGAGTTAATACTTGGTGACAACATGTAGGTCTGTCTAGATGATAGGCGGGTAAGACTTTTGGGAGGCTTAACGTGTATTGTATTATATATGTCCATTTGAGGCCAACATGGTGTAACAATAATACTCTTGATTTATTCAAAAAAAAAAAAAAGGAAAGTTACGTGCTACTGATGCGATCAGGAGTTAGAATTTGACTGTCCTCATTACAGCTTTTTTGTTCTTCCATATTCGAGCAAAGTTCTTATGGTCTAAATCAACAACAACAAAAAACTCAGTAAAATCCCACATAGTGGGGTCTAAATCCTGAAATATATTTTATAGATACCTTGGCGACAATTTATTTGCACAAAGTCCAACAGGATTTTATGAATATGGACCTGTATATTAATGGAACATCCTTTTGCTCTTTTTGATGTTCCCTTCTTTTTCCCTAGGCCTGCCTGCCTTTTTTGAGTTTGTTTTCAAATGTGAATTTGTTGTCCATATGTTCAGTGTGATGCACAATTAGCCCATAGTTTGACAGCTACGGTGGTTTTGTTATTTGCAAAGTCATCTTCTGCATGTCGTGTAATTTTTGGTGGCATTGTCCAAATGTTCTTTGAAAGGGCTTAAAACTAGACATGGTTGATCACCGTTGCTTTTCTTGTGTCAACATCAGAAAAAAATATTGTATTTCTTGTTGATTATTACTCGTCTATTGACTCTTCTTTGTTGTTGTCTATCGACAAGTTTATTTACTATTCATCAATGATGTAATATGTGCAGGAAGAACTTGAATTGCTCGACAAAATGGAAAAGGCGTCAACTGCTTGCAAGGAGTAAGTACTAATTATCTGTTTTTGTTCAGTGCACGTTATGGTTGTCTAACTTAATTCTCTTACATGGACTTTAGGATGCTAAGTAATGTGGAAACGAGGCCAGATCCATTACTGCCAGTGTAAGAACTACTCGTGCTTTATCGCCACGTCTCATGAGTTTTATATTTTGCTCATTTATTAAATATTTTATACATCAGAACACATGGTCCAACAAATCCTTACTGGGATCGATGGTTTGAAGGACCACAAGATACATCGGGTTGCAGATGCTGGATATTGTAATCACTCTTTGGCTGACTTTGGAGATTTTCATTGATTGGAGACGAAGTTGAAGTTGGTATGCACAGCGTGTTGCCTAACACACAGATGTCTTATCAAGTGTGTAATGAAATGTTTCAATGTGTAGAAAATGGCATTTTTTATATCCCTTAAGAGTTGAAAATCAAGATTCTCATCTTTATTGATAGATCACTGGTAGCATTGTGCAGATGACAATTTTCTATTATAACATCATATTGACAAGTATTTGCTTGTGGTTAGAAATGATTTATATACCTGTCTGAGTTGCTATCCTTTTGAATGACTGTTATTTGTTTTATATCTCTTCGATAAATACAAAAGGCGTGTTTTTTATCCGACTCATCTCCACAAGGTAGGGATAAGGTCTGCGTACACACTATCCTCCCCAGACCTCACTATGCGGGATTACAGTATGTTGTTGTTGTATGTTTTTTATCCGACAAGCTCTAGCTTGTTGCTTTTCCAGTAACTCGTTGTGCAATCCACCCTAAACCATCATATAAATTGTTGTTGGTGAGGGCACAACAGGCTTTTGAATATGCCAACCATGGTTCTTGATGCTATGAAGTGAAAAGTGCATCAGTTATTTCTGCAGATGTCATGGCATCTTTAAGGTCTTGTCTGTTTGCAAATACTAGTGCAACGGCATTCTGCACATCCTCAGCAACAGCCTAAAGAGCTCGTCCTTCGTAGTGGGAATCCTGGCTCTGTCACTGCTGTCAATGACTGCAATGATGGCATGAGTTCCGCGATAGTAATGACAATGATGGCATGAGTTCCGCGATAGTAAATTGCCCATGATGTCCTGACCCTTTCTTGGCCGCCGTGATTCCAGACCTGGTAAAATAAGTAGGAAGAAAACACCAGGAGAAAATGGCAAAGATGGTTGGATGTGGAATGAGTTGAATTCATGACATTGTAATCTGCAGAAATATGATGCAAATAAAAGTTCCTAATATTCTCATGCAAAGTTAACAGATACACACACACACAGTGGAAAGGAGTAAACAAGTACATACAAGAAGAAAATCAATCCTTGTTAATGCTCTGGTTAAACCACTTCTCCAATTTATCAATGCAGACACAAGATGGTGAAAAAATCACAGCCCAAGAAACTTTCTTTATCCTTTGTTATGTGATGGTGGTGTCCGGGCTAACTCGTGCGAACCTCGACTATTTCACCAGGTACCTACTATCTCCCACCAATACAAACACAGTGCGACAAATTTTACACTTCAAGGAAGATGTTTACTAATTCACAATATATCAAGTGATGTTTGCTATTATCATTTTCAATTGAAGCTAAAAATTCTTCATATAGGTAAACAAATCTGAATCATACATGGCTATATACACAGGAAAGATATATACATGTGGTGCTATCTATCCAATATTGTAAGGTAAACTCTCTGCTTAAAAATCTTACCTTCAAAACAAATTTTACCGTGCAAAAAGAGTAAAAATTATTTTTTTATATACATTTAAGTTTTAGAATTGTTTGACCAAAAAGTTGTAAATCCTTTTGTTAAACTAATTAATGAAAAAAAAACGGATGAATTCTAGTTAAACGTAACAACTCCTAGATCTGAAATGTGAATATGTTGACGAGATGGGACCGTGTCCAATATCAATGAATGCAAAGTAAATGTTTAATGATTGTCAATGAATGAAACAATGAAAACATGCAATAAATGTGGGTAATGGCATTAAATGTAATAAAAAGGAGTTTGTCACCCAAATGTTAGATGAGTTGGATGATTCCTTCTTTTGACAATAACATGTGACAATAGAATATGAAGATTGACAAGGGATCTTTGGATCTTGTGAATAAGAGAGGTATATTGAACAATGGAATCGGCAGACAAGACAAGCTTTTTTGAATGTTCTTGATAGTGAACCTTTTATAATATGTCTTTTATCAGAAAAGTGAAGATCCCCTTTTTGTTCCTTAACTCTTCCTACTTATAGGGGATATTCCTAGAAAACCCTAAAAAGCACAATTAGAGGAATATTCAATGGAATATTCCTTCTCGTTATCCTAAGACTTATTTTAGCCGTTGCTGTTATTCGTTCTCTATACGACCTCGGCACTGATTTTTCTCTAGGCGACTCCTCGCTACTGAGCCGTGGTTGGCTTCGACCTCGACCACGTCTCGTCCATTTGCAGTCATTAAGCTCAGCCTAATTTTGACCAATATAGTTAGTCACTCCGATTGCTGAGGTCGTCCTTTTGGATGTCCTCGATGAGCGGATTTAATTTGCAGCCTGTCAAAAGGAGTTCTGTCGTGGTGACTGAGCTGGGTTGGTCGAGGTCGAACCAGTGACGCGTCGCCTCAAGGGTTGTGGTTGACGTGGCTAACGTAGGGTGACTCATGCCACGCGCGTCATCATTGTGCTTCTTCCCGATGCAATACGTCATTTCATGTCCTTATGTTGCTTCGATTTTGGTGTCGCTGACGACTCCTTGCCTCGATTTGGGTGCCACAATACCTTATAAATAGAGGAGGAGGATTCACAAATGAAACTTTCTCACTTTCTATCATATTTGCACCTTGTTTGTTCTTCTGCTTCTTCTGCTTCTTCTCTAGTTCCTGTTTCCTTCTACTTCCTTAGCTCTATTTTCCGATTCCGATTCCTTCTCCCGTCGGTAACCTTTCTTCCGTCTCCACTGTACAGACGCTACTGCTAAAAATGACAAACTCCTCTACTTCTTCTGATTTAATCTCTGATGCCACCCCATTGTCTGTGGCCATGCCTTCTGGTGGCAGCGAGCCCACGGTTGCGGAAGACGGGAGTTTTCTAACCGTAGAGGAGGTGGTTCCTCGAAACCCGTCGGCCAGAAACGACTTCCCCAAGGAACCTGCCCCTGCTCCTGCACAAGTACTCTCAAATATGGGGCCGAGTCAGATATCTGCCCTCCGGTCTAAATTTTGTATTCCTCCTCACGTTGAAATTGTTCCGGGGGGGGGGGGGGGGGGGGAATGACGTGATACAAGTCCACTGGCCTGGGTACTGCGCTTTTTACACCTCCCCGTTTTTGGTGGGTTACTCTACTCTTCCCCCGTTAGCTGAGGAGTTCTGTCGCTTCTACCGCGTCTGTCCGGCGCAGCTTTCCCCTTACTTATATAAAGTTTTTCTGATGCTAACAAAATTCGCTGAGTTGGCCGGCTGCGGAATCTCCATCCGTCATCTGCTGCATCTCTTCTCGCCTAGTTTTTACAGAGGCACACTGATTCATGTCCTTCACTGAGGAACTAAAAGGTTGGTGGTGGGGATGGATGACAAAATGAATCGCCGGTTCTGGTGCAGCTACTTCTTCGTTAGAATCGAGCACGTAGTGTCGAATCCAACCGGGTTTCCCGAGCAGTGGAACTTCAACCATAAGGGTCTTCTATCATCTATCACATGTTGCTTATCTTCCCTTTTCTTTTTTGTTTTGGTTTTTGACTACGTTCGTGGTATTCTGCTTTCAGCTGAGAGGTGCCCACCTTTCCTGGTTTTCGATATCGAAGACTAGGTAACTCGCGTTTTACTGCACAATGTGGGAATCCGTGACTGGGTGTCCTTTAACAAGCATTTCGGGCCGAAGTCATCGACCGGTAAGTCTGATACTCAACTTCACGGCCCTTCCGTCTTTGTTATGGCCTATTATAGGTCGTTACGTCCCTTAATGTGATCTTCTTTGTGTACCAGGTCGACGAGCCTCCAAGAAGGCGAAGGCTCCGGTTCCCGCATTCTACCAAGCGGTCGCCTCGGCTGGAAAGCGATTCGTATTGGCTGAGTCCGTACGAGTGTATCAGACTCAAGCTCCGTCGTTGGGTGATTCCGCGCCTCAGGCTATTATTACACCAGATGAGATCTCTTCTCAGCCCATCTTGCACCTAATTGACGAGTCATCTCACGGCGAGGAGGAGGGGTACCAAGGAAGAGACGAACGGTGGAGACTAGAGAGTGTTGCTGGTGCTATGCCGGAGGGGCCTATCACCCAGAATGCGGAGTCGGCGTCTTTGCTGAACGTCGAGGCTGCTCTCGTGCCGGATACCGTCATGGAGGAGAGGCCCTCCAGGGTTGAAGAGGCCCGTGATAGGGGAGGCCTGCGCGGACTGTCGAGGTTTTCTCATCATCAGGCGGGCAAGATAGAGCCGTCCCCGTGGAAGACGATGGGTCTGGCTCCGATATCGACCCTGACGAGGTACGGGCTTTTGAGGAGAGGTTTACTCGGGTGGATATTAGGACGGAGGGTCCTGATCGGCACATAGTTATCCCCGTGGATTACAACCTCCTGGTCAACTCGGAACAGACGATGCAGGCCTTTGCTCCTCTATACGCGGACTCCGAGAATAGGACGTTGCAGACGCTGAGAGATGTAGATTTGTCATTGGGTATATCAGGCATGGCTTTGCGAGTAAGTCTTACTTTTCTCATGTTAAGTTTGTCCTCTTCATGTGTTGTTTACTTCCGTTGACCTGTCTTTTTTTGTATGTTAGACTCTCATCTTGGAGATTGAGCGTTGACCAGTGTTGTAGCGTGTTGGAGGGGATGCTGAGGTCCAAGGAGGATGAGCTCGAGGTGATTAAGGGGGTGATAGCAGAGAATGCGGACCTTCAGGCGCATGTGGCATCCTTAAGGGTCGACTTTGAGCAAAGCGAGGCTAGGGCCGTCAACTTGAGGGGGGCGTTAAGCGCTAAGGTCGAAGAGCTGAGACTGGCAGAGAAAACCAGGATGGCCGCCGTGGCAGAAGCGAAAGCCCTAGAGGGTACCCTACGTGTTTGTAGGTCTGAGCGAGCTAGTGAAGCGGAGACTTCAGCGCTCAAGGAGGCGAGGTTATAAAAGCGGATTGAGGGTCTAGAGGCGGAGCTGTCTGAGCTAAATGAGAAATTTGCCGCCCTAAAGGCCGAGAGGGAGCAACAGTAGGCCCAGCTATCTACTTCCCGTACTTCTGCTGACCCTAGTGTGTCACGGGAGTTGTATGAGATGTGGGTTCACGCTGAGTCCCAACTTGACATATATAAGTCCTTGAAGGCGGCTGGAAAGGTTTCTAAGGCGGAATTTGAGGATGTTCGTGTCAAGGCACGTGCAGCTCGTGACGCTTGTGGTTACGACCCCGGCAGGGACGATGATGAAGATGCCTTGGATGGGCTTGCTTCGACCCTTGGTACGATGATGAGTATGTCGGTGATGTTGGTGATAGGGGGATAACGTGGCGTGAAGTCTTTGTACTTGATTTTTTGTGTTTTGCTATTTTTTTTTGTGGGGGCGTCTCTCAAGCCCTTTGTAAAATGTATTGGAATGGAACAATTGAAATGAAACAATTGTCTTTTTGCTGTGTATTTTCGACTTTTTTTTTCCTTTTTCGTTGGTGTCTTCTTTTGTGAGAAAGTCCCTGACTTTCGGCCGATTGAATGTAAGGTTGATTTGGGCGAAATCGAATATAGACCGATTCGAGGTCGAATGTGGACTTAGAAAATAATTCGAGTGAGATCGAACGTACACTTCCTTTGTTTACTCGAATGAGGTAAAATATAAGTTAATTTGAGCGAGGTTGAATGTAGATTAATTCGAGCAAGGTCGAATGCAAATTCGAGCGATGTCGAATGTGAGTTAATTCGAGCAAGGTCGAATGTATATTCGAGCGAGGTCGAATGTAGATTTGAGCGATGTTGAATGTGAGTTAATTTGATCAAGGTCGAATGTACATTCGAGCGATGTGGAATGTGAGTTAATTCGAGCGAGATCGAATATAGATTCGAGCAATATCGAATGTGAGTTAATTTGAGCTAGGTCGAATGTACATTCAAGCGATATTGAATATGAGTTAATTCGAGCAAGGTCGAATGTAGATTCGAGCGATATCAAATGTGAGTTAATTCGAGCGAGGTCGAACGTAGATTCGAGTGAGGTCGATATGTGAGTAATTCGAGCGAGGTCGAATATTCATTCTCTGCGTTTGTGTGATATGCAAATTTGGTGGAGTGTAAAAGTATCGCATACTGCTTTGTTTATTCATTCATTGGAGAATATTACATGTTTCTGTTAGGCCCGTACATACATTCAAGAAGTCCCAGTCTATCTAGTCCCTTCATCGCGCTGCCTGGAGAGGTAATCGATAGGCGGAGCGGTGGATGTAACACCTAATCTTCGAGATGCCCTCTTTGTCGCCTCAATAAAAACCTCCCCGATAAAACCCAATTGGGAAAAAACTCTGGTGAGGGAAAAAGATACAACTTGGAGGACGTCCATCTTCAGAAGTTGAAGTATTTGAGGTGGGCAAAAACTTTCCAATTGTTTGGTAGTAGCTTTCCCTCCATTGTTTCTAGTTGGAATGACCCTTTGCTTGCTTCAGCCATGATTTTGTATGGCCCGTCCCAATTGGTTCCTAGTTTACCTTCCCGTGGGTCTTTGCTCGCTTGTGTTTTGGCTTTGAGTACGTAGTCCCCGACCTTGAGTGGCCTTACTTTGGCCTTTTTGTTGTAGTACCATTTTGCTTGCTGTTTTTGAGATATCATTCTTATGTAAGCCATGTCTATTCGCTCATCTGTTTCATCGAGGTCTTGCTTTCTGTTCTCGTCATTGTTTGGTCCGCTCTCATTGGAGTATCTCAAACTTGGTTCTCCGACTTCGACTGGCATCACTGCGTCAGTCCCGTAGACTAGTGAATATGGCGTTTCTCCTATGCTTGTTTTTGGTGTGGTGCGGCATGCCCATAGCACATCTGGTAGTAGTTCTGGCCACAGTCCCTTGGTGTATTCGAGCTTCTTCTTCATGATGTTCAGTATTGTTTTGTTGGAGGATTCCGCTTGACCGTTGCTTGCAGGGTGGTATGGCGTGGAGAGTATTCGCTTGATGTGTTATTTCTCGAAGAATTCGCTAGTCTTTTTTTCGGTGAATTGGGGTCCGTTATCACAACTGATTTCTTTGGGGATGCCGAAGCGACATATGATATTCCTCCATATGCATGTGATGACTTCTTGTTCGCGTATTTGGGCGAATGCACCTGCTTCTACCCATTTAGAAAAATAGTCCGTTAAAATCAAAAGAAATCGTATATTACCTCATCGCGCTGGAAGGGGTCCGACGATGTCCATTCCCTATTTGATGAACGGCCACGACGATGTGACTGAGTGGAGGTGCTCACCCGTTTGGTGAATCATTGGAACGTATTTCTAGCACTACTATTTCTACTATAATCATAGGAACAATAGTGTACGTTTGTACCTCAATTCCCTTCATTAAGGCTTTGGTTACCATGACTAATCTGGTGTGAATCCTGTCCATTTTGCTTGGAAAAACTATCATACCCAAAAAGCAGACGATGAACACGAAAACGCTACGATGAATCCAACCCAGGGAGGTGATGGAGAACTCGTCATGAAAGATACCGTAATATTTGTTGTGTCCGTATCATTCATAAAGGAAGTCAAAAGGTATGTAGGACTTCTTCAAACATACCAAGTCGTCTTTATTTCTTAAGCCCATCATTTTCAGAAACCCTCTGGGGGTGCGATTTTCCAGTACCAATAAACCAGGATTGTCCCAAGGTAGTCCAGTGCATCCCCCTATTTCCTCTAAAAGAGGAGTCATTTATATGTTGCCAAAACGGAATACAACTCTTTCTCCGTCCCAGAACATAGTAGCAGCTTCAATCAACATGTTGTTTGGTTGGATGTCTAATAAGGAAGGTAAGTTTCCGAGGACCCTTTTCACATGATTTTTGTCACTTGATGGAAGGTCCTCCCACCAATCTAGCAATAAAGGTGGTATTTCTCGGACCATGCCGAACCTGGGGACTTCGTGCCTCATTTTCTGCAAAATAAACAAGGTTAGAGCCTTTTCCCCTCCGGATTCAACTATTTATACATTAACAATTAGCATATCGGCATTTATTTCTCCAAACAATGCACAGATCGTGGTTGCGTCCGTTGGGATTATGGAAACCCTGGTAGACTTTGGACAAGGCTTTACTTAAAGGGTTATTATGCGGACAACATATTAACCTAGGCTAGGTTTGACCATGATGCATGTACAGTTATTATCAGAGTAAGGTTTCTATAGAGGTCTAGACCGGTACCCTCAAGCGGACAACTTGAGAGGTAAAGGCACGGAATCTTCGACTGCACCGTTGATCGACTAGTTTTACCGCAAATAAGCCTTTCCAAATTTAAAAAAGGGTGATATAGGAAGAGCGCATACACTCATCAAGTATTGCTATGGTATTAATTACGTACTAGTGAAATATGATGTTGAGCATGATTTATGCAAAAAGAAAATAATAAGTTGTCAAGTATTTGCACGATGAAAAATGATAAAATGCGGTATTTAATAATTGTAAAGGCATTTAAGAAAGAAAACAAAGAGACAAGTCAGTTTCCATAGTAAAAAGTATAATAAACAGGGAAAGAGAAATCATAAATGAATGAAGATAGGCAAATAAATTCACATAGAGTGGGAAGGGGAAGTAGTGTGCAAGTATTAACAAAATAATAAAGACATGTTTAAAGACTAATTCACAAAACAGATTCGTTATGGTAAGATCCTAAAAATATCCCCAGCAGAATTGCCATGTTGTCGCGCCCCCTTTTTCTCGCGAAATCGGGTCACATTTTTGGGACAACTCGTTTTGAGAGGGTAAGGCATTGGAATTGAGAGAGTCGCCACCTAACGGATTAAGGCGCGTTAGGGCACCTAGAGCAGATAAATCATATTACCAGTTTACATCACTAGAAATCGGGTAAGGGCTTAAATTACCTCGAGGGGAATGTGTTAGGCACACCTCGAGGTCCACAACGGTGGGTACCGGCCGAACTTACATTAAGAGGCTTAGTCTAAGGAAAAGAAAGCAATTTGGACAAATAAAATACTCGATTTATTTTAGAACAAGAATGGAGGGTCCTAAGTTTTTTAGCCTATAGGATCACCCCGTGCAATACTTTGTAGCTCCCTCAAGTCGGGGGGCCACTCATAGTATTTAGCGCACAGACTATCATCTCCTACTACCCGATTACTATCTTTAATTTGTTACTTAAGAGTTCTAGTCGATTCTAGTTCGTTTCCTATGCGTGCACTACCCGTCCCTTACCAGTGGCCCTGGAGGTACTAAGACCTCTAGTTGGGATAGTTCTAGACCCAGCCTATGTTGCTCAAAAAATGTAAAAGTCTAGGCAACAAACAAAAACAATTAGGACTTTCAGATAGCAAGCAAATATGGGCTCATATGGACCTCCACACATAAAACAGCAAATGCACGCAATCGATTCAGCAAACTTTGTTAAACTTAAAATCCTATAGGCAGGATATCTATGTGAGAAAACGGAGTGCAGTTTTATTAAGGCGGGTGTTAAGACCTGTTGTTTGCCTACTGATTTTATTCAGTATAGTCTGGGCACTTCAGGCAGTAATACATCACAATGATAAATCCAGAATTATTATTAAGTCCTACAGGTATATTGCCTAAGTGATTGACAGTGGCGATTGAATTTAGAACCAATTAATAGAATCCTATAGCCATGGCTTCTACGAGTTTGATGGTTATAGACCTATAGACATGATTTCTAGGTGTAGCGCTGACTTTAACTTATAGAGATATATTTTATTTTCCTTTTTAATCCTATAGGCATGCTTTCTAATTACTGTACTGACTTAAGTCCTATAGGCATGATTTCTAGGTTTGAAACTGGTTTTAGTCCTATAGGCATGGTATCTATTATTGAATTGATTTAATCCTATAGGCATGAAATCTAGTGAGCAGTAATGCGGGCAAAAATTGTACATATTGCAAGAAAACAATTAAATCAAACACTGGGATCCTATAAGCATAATTGCTAATGCATGTTTGTTGGACATATTGATAGATCCTATGGGCAGGATTTCTAATGCAATTATAACATCATCCCTCTAGGCAGGATCTCTAATATGAAGATATAGAATTCAAAATCAACATTACCAACGAAAGTCCTATAGGCAGGATTTCTAAGCACAACGTAAAACTTGTACAGTTTTGAGCAAGAATTAACAGCATAGCTGAAACCCTACAGGCAGGATTTCTACCCAGTTAATAAAGGAAATAAGAAAACCCCCTGATTTTACTATATACCCCAGAATCTGTTCATTACAGACTTGGTACAAACCAAAGTAATGAGTAAATTACATAATAGAAATAAGATACACTATAGGGAGCCTTCGTTAGGCCCAGATAGACCTAGGAACTAGGTCTTCAAACCAATCACCTTTGAGGCTCATTTCATAGGTACATCATAGTCAATGGTGATGGACTCACCCATAGCACATATAGAACCAAGTTATTGATGTGCCAAAGTTACCAAGGACCTCAGGGACCCAGGGCAATGCTCACAGCAGAATCAAATATTCAGAAGATGACTCACAAGAGATTGGGAACCAGTTCCCAGTGTGTCAGAGTTCACAAGAGTCTCATGTGGACCCTGAGCAGTGCTCACACTGGGATGGTTGAGGATAGAACCTAAGGGACTAAGAATGGACGTTTTTGAAAGAGTAACAACATATAAGAGGAGGTAGAGACATGTTTAAAACAGTGTTGAGTTCAGAAGAAACAAAGTTCAGAACACGGAATTGTATTCAACAAAACAAGCAAGGTTTGTAAAGCACATAGTTTCAAAGAGACCTAATTATACCAAGTGAGCATGCTGACATTTAGGACAACCATTGTTTAATCACATAAACAACTTCGGCAAAACAGTCAGATCATCACATGAATTCAGAGGGATATCAGACATGTTAGCAAACAAATTTACAGGGCATATGACCTAAATAACAAATCTGTAAAGTTAGGATAAATTAACTAATTACATGCTGGTAGTATCCTAAGAATGCAAAGTTCAGAACAGGTGTCGTATTAGCAAACAATGCATGAGACAAGTTAAATATTAAGCTAGCTTGTAGGAGGATTTATATTATTAAAAATAACTAATCTTAAATTAATAGTATTAACTATAGGATTAGACAAAGTCATAGAAGCATAAGAGCAGAATCATACTCAGAACTAAACATGCTGATAGAGCAACACATATTATGAAAGCATGGAGAATGAAATTACAAGGGATTAGGGCTTACCAGTTAAGCAGGAAAGCAAGTAAATATACCACAACAATTAAGTCCAGAATCACTTGGCCTTGGCTTTCAGCCTGCCAAGACCAGAAACAATGAGCACAGAATCAGAGTAAACGAGCTAAGTTTTTAGTGAGAATATTAGAGTTCGAGTCTGTCATAAAGGGGAGAGGGGAAAGAGTTTAAATAGTGTTCAATTAGACAGACAAATAAGGGAAGTAATCAAACACATATAGGTAAGGAAAGAAATTAATCATAAAATCAATTGAAGTCAAAGTTCAGTCAATTAACAGGTCATAACAGCGTGTAATCAGGTGAATAACATTTAAAATAAGGAAAATACCAATTAACAGTCAATTTCAAGTCAAATAAGGTAAGAAAATAAAGGAAACATAGTATATTGAGCAGAAGTATGGAAAGTTCTAGTCATATACGAAAAAGGAAAATATTTAAAATTAGTAAGGAAGGAAAGATTTAAACCCTAATTTTTAGGTAAAACACATAAATCGGCAAAAATAAAAAGACAAAGAGTCACATGCTTCATAGAATGAACATAGACAGGAATATACTCAAAGAACACATAATCGAACCAGATTTGGTCCCAAAATAAAAGGTCTGAAACCCTAATCTTAGGTAAACCATAAAATCGATAAAAAATAAAGGTAAAGAATCAGATATTTTAGTAAAATGAACATATATAGGAGGTTGTTTAAAAGAAAAATCAGAATCGAACCAGGTCTGAAACCCTAATTTGGGCAAATAAAGGAAATTATCAAGAATAGGCAGATTCACAATAACGAAGTGAATATAGACGAGATAATGCTAAAAATCAAAGTTCGAACCAGATTTGGTTCGAATCAAAAGATTTTAAAAACCTAACTTTAGGTTAGGTATGAATCAGTGAGAGATACGAAAAATATTCGTACTTACACAGAAAAGCTAATGAACATAGACGGAAACAACAGTAGGTTAGAGATTTGAACCAACCTTGGTTCGATCTCTACATGATCTACTTGCAATTTGAGGCGAGCAAATTAGGTAACACCAAAAATAGATAGCCGGTAAGGAAGAGGGGCCAAATAAGGTAAGGAACCAACGAGTGATTCCATTAGGCGTTTAGAATCAGGGAGGTTTGCCTGACGGCGCTAGGGTTTGAGAAGGGAGGGGGAGAATATGAGAGAGGGAGTGTATAGATATGGCGGGTAGGTGGAAATGGTTTAGGGTTTTGGCGGATTGGTTAATTAAAAAAGGGTGGAGGTGTTTGATCTTCAGAGATCAACGACTATGATTTAAAAGGGGATTGGGTCGGGGTTGCAAATGGGGTATGGGTTTGGGTTAATGGGTATTGGGTGTTGGGGTATTGGGCTAGTGTATCGGGCTAGGTAATGGGTAGTGTATAGGTCCGAAATTAATTAAGAAAAAGGGCTAGATTTTAAATACCCAATTAAATCAGTAAATAATTTATAAAAAAAATAACTAATAAATAATAAAAATATCATTTGTGCATGAAAATGATTTAAAATAATTACTTAACATCATAAAAAATATAAAAATTCATTTTCTGTATAAATAATGTAATTATGCATATATATATATATATATATATGAGCTATTATTGCAAAATATGCAATTTTAGCCTCAGGATGCAAATATAATTATGATAAATACATCAAAATATTTAAAGTTTAATATGGATATAAATGAAAAAAATTAAATGGTAAATCATCATAAAAATTATTTGAAAAATGCAATTAATAATTATTTATACAATAAGAATGCAGGATTAAATTGATGAAAAACCTTTAAAAATTATAGAAAATTATAGAAAAATACTTGTTGATGCTCATGCCCTATTTTGAAGGTATATATTTATTTTTGAGAAATATGAGGAAAAATTGGGTATCAACACCAAGAAGCTTAATAACTTGTGCCCCGTTGTTGCGTCGATGAGTTGATCGATGTGGGGCAATGGAAAGGAGTCTTTCGGGAAGGCTTTGTTTAGGTCCGTGAAGTCTACGCACATGCGCCATTTACCCTTTTTTCACCATGACCACGTTGGCGACCCATTGGGGGTGCTTTGACTCTCGAATGGAACCGTTAGCGAGCAATTTTTCGATCTCTTCGCGGACGGCCTTGTTGATTGCAACATTGAACTTTCTTCTGATTTGTCGTATTAGCGAGTGGAGCGGGTCGACATTAAGCTTATGTGTAGCGATGTCTTTCGAGATACCTGGCATATTTGCATGGGATAAAGCAAACTGATTGGCATTGTCAGTTAAAAATTTATGGAATTTACCTGGTTCTGTAAGTTTATGGCCGATATAAACTTTTTTGTTGTGGTCGCTGATATGCAGTTGAACGGGGTCAAGGTCTTCCACCGTTGACCCTGTGGCTTCCACGACGTCAGGGTCATTGATGACGTCTTTTTTTTCATCGGGATCGGGCCCTGACTTCGATAATTGCTATGCTCCTGAGCTTTCTCCTTTTAACTATTGAGTGTATGTGCAGTCTTGGGCGATGCAACAACATTCTTCAGTTGTGCGTTGTTCACCGCGGATGCTGAATATTCCTCAGGGGTTCGGAAACTTGATGACCTGATATAAGCTGGATGAGATGGCCCTCATGGCGTGTATCTAGGGTCGCCCTATAATGGCGTTGTAGGCAGTGTCTTGGTTCATGACATGGAATGTTATTTCAAGGGTGACGACCCCAGCCAGAACGGGCAGTGTTATCTCTCCGGAGGTTCGTTCAATTGCATATTTAAAACCTGTTAGTGTTATACAGCGTGGTACTATCTTGTCCTCGAGTCTCATTTGTGTGAGAACTTGAGGATGGATAATACACGCGCCGCTCCCGTCGTCTCCCATGATTCATTTTACATCGGTATATGAAATTCGTAAGGTAATGACAAGAGCGTTGAAGTGAGGAAAGGTCAAACCCTAGGTATCTGACTTATCAAAGATGATATTGTCTTTGAGGTCATCATACCGTTCATGGGTGATCGACCGCTTCAATTTGTGTGTGGTGGTGAACTTCACATGGTTGATTGTTGTTTCGCCGCATAGCGGCAGAGGGTGGCTTTGGGGGGCCTTGATGTTTTTCTCGTCCACAGGCGAAGTTGGATCTTCCTCGGTCGCTTATCAGCTCAACTAAATGTCCTTGGTGGAGCATGTTCACTATTTCTTGCTGCAGGTCTATGCAATCCTCGGTCTTATGGCCTCGTTCCTGGTGGAACTCACAGAGGGCATTCGACTTTCTGGAATTTGGGTCGTACTTCATCTTTTGTGGCCATTTCACCTTGGAGCCAAGCTTTTCCGGGGCCTAAACTATTTCTGAAGGGGAAACACAAAAATTGTGAGCAAACAAAAGTGAAGGCATACCTCTTTCGTTTCGGTGAGTCCCCGTCTGTTTCCTGGACATCCCTTCGGTTTGGCGGGGAGGTGGCGGGATGGCCGCTCTGATATACGGTTGGTGCTTTTCTGGATTGAGGCATGGACCTGCATGATCTCTTCGGTTGTCATTACGGTGATCTTTCCTTGATTTTATTTGGACTGATGTTAGCCATTGAGTTGGACCGTTGAGGTCGTCTTCGTCTCCTCTCACCTCGGCACAGTAAGCGTTGTGAATTTCTTCCTAGGTGGTGGGAGGGTATTTCATGAGTCTGCTTAGCAACTTTATGGTCGCTCTCGGCCCGTTCCTATTTAACCCGTTTTGGAAGGCTTCTACTGCCATCCCCTCTGATACGTTTGGCATGCTCATTCTTACTCTGTTGAACAGCGCGAGGAAGTCTCTGAGTCCTTCGCCATGCGATTGTCTGATGTCGAATATGTCATTCACCCTGGCTTCTGCTTTCTTGGCTCCGGCATGGACGGTGACGAACTTGTCGACCATTTCTTCGAATGTCGCTATGGAACATGCCGATAATTGTGAATACCATGTTAAGGATCCCTCTGTAGGGTTTCGCCAAAACTTCTTCAACAGCACCGACGATACCTGCTCTTTCGAGAGATCGTTGCCTTTTACCGTCGTTACGTAATGAATGATATGGTCTTCGGGATCTGTTGTGCCGTCATATATTTTCAGATTTGGTGGCAGTTTGAATGTTTTGGGTATGGCATATGGGTATGCCTCCTCGCTGTATGGTTGTTCCACGAACCAGTTGACGTCTCGTTTTGGAAAAAGTTTCGGGGCACCCGATATTTTATCAACCCTTTCTCGATGCTCCTTCATTTAGTCGCGGAACACTTTTTTCTCGTTCTCCATTTCTTCCATTTTCTTCAGAATAGCTGCGAGCGCGTCATTACCTGCATCCAAAATGATGTGAGTGATACCTATTGTGGGAGGAGTGTGTTGCTCGTTGATGATTGTTGTGGTGTCAACTCGTGCGGTGCTCCTACTTGCCCCTTGAGAAGGTTTGTTGAGTATATTGTCTAGAGTACTTGTCAACCACGCCTCCAGTAGTTGTTTCACTGTTGGCGGCGCTTCCTCTGTTGTGATGTGGAGGCCCCCTTCTCGTGCGAAGCGGTTACACTCCCATGAGGGGAAGGTGAGTCACTTCACCTATGTGAGGCACTCGGTGTCACATTCTCCTCGTATTCTCTGTCAACCCCGTTGATGGTGCCTAGGAGGTTAGTGGTGACACCCATCACTATTTTTAGTCTTTCATCTCTTTTTCCTGCCATCGTCAGCTTGTGCAAACATGAAAAAGATGACTGTTGTTATTGTTGTTTTTTAGATTTAGAATAAACTAAAATTTTAACTAGAAACTCTCCACAGACGGCGCCAAATTGTTTGACCAAAAAGTTGTAAGCCTTTTTGTTAAACTGATTAAAGAAAAAATAACGGATGAATCCTAGTTAAACGTAATAACTCCTAGATCTGAAGTGTGAATATGTTGACGAGATGGGACTGTGTCCCATATCAATGAATGCAAAGTAAATATTTAATAATTGTCAATGAATGAAACAATGAAAACATGCAATAAATGTGGATAATGACATTAAATGTAATAAGAAGGAGTTTGTCACCCAAATGCTAGATGAGTTGGATGATTCCTTCTTTTGACAATAACGTGCGACAATAGAATATGAAGATTGACAAGAAATCCTTGGATCTTGTGAATAAGAGAGGTATATTGAACAATGAAATCGGGAGACAAGACAAGTTTTTTTGAATGTTCTTGATAGTCAACCTTTTACAATATGTCTTTTATCAGAAAAGTGAAGATCCCCTTTTTGTTCCTTATCTCTTCCTATTTATAGGGGATATTCCCAAAAAACCCTAAAAAGTACAATTAGAAGAATATTCAATGGAATATTTCTTCTCGCTATCCTAAGACTTATTTTAGCCGTTGTTGTTATTCGTTCTCTACACGACCTCGGCACTGATTTTTCTCTAGGCGACTTCTTGCTACTGAGCCGTGATTGGCTTCGACCTCGACTACGTCTTATCCATTTGCAGTCATTAAGCTCAGCCTAATTTTGACCAATACAAAAATCTCCTTGACATAAGAGAAACCTTAAAATGTATTAATAAAGGGGGCTCAAAAGTTTTTTTGAATCACAAGTTCGAATCCTAGGTGTGGCATAATAAAACTAAAGTCTTTAATGCAAATTAAAGTTTGCACATGTACTCAATATAAATAATAAAACATTAAATCATATGTTTATGTATCTGAATCAAAATAATTAATAACCTTAGTAGAAAAAACTGAACATTGAGATTCAGACTTTTAAAGGATCTGATCGTAATAAATATATGCATTTACTGAATGCAATTTATAATGCGATCTACAAGTTGTAATTATCGAAAACAATTTATAAATCGCAATTACTGAATGAGATTTTTAAGTTAATTGGTGAAGTAATTTAATTTATAAGTGCATTTAGGATTCCCATCAGTTGTATACTTGTATTTACTGAATTCCCTTTATACTTCCTTACTAGTTACATGAAGCTTTACGCTTCCTTATTAGTTTCATATAAACTCTTTTTTTAAAATTTTACTTTTTGTTTTTAATTCTATATAGAAAATGACTTATCTAACAAAAATAAAAGAGGTTTCTCCTGTATGGATTATAAAATTCTTCAACAAATATATACTAAAAGTCTAAAAAGATTCAATTGATAAAACACTACAAAGTCACATATGCATCAATGAATTTTTCATATGGGCAACGAACATTAAAAAAGATTAGTATTTGAAGTTGTGTTTGCGAATAAAAATACACTTAAAACTTTTTTGAGTAAAAATTTGAAAAACTCCTAAACCTATTTTTCAAACTTAAAATTCTATATTTCAAATTATAAATTAAAATAATGGGCCAATTTGATAAGCAAATATATAGCGGCCAATTTTGCCCTTCAAAATTCTCCAAATCTTATTTTAATTAATTAAGCCAAAATCTATGGTCAAATAGACTCGTACATTTGTCTAAGGAATTAGCAATCACTGATTATATCTGGATTACCATCATAGGAGTCTCGATTAAAAAGGATAAAATGTTGAAAGGAAAATTTATGTATAACTAACATGTAAATCCAAAATGCGGATCAATATATTAGCAACCATAAATAGCATTCTATAAATACGATTTATAAGTAATATTTTAGTCGCACTCAACACATATATGTTGTATTCATATATGAGACTTATAACTCGTACTGTTATCAATTTTCGTCTATTCTTTTTCGTTATATTTTATCCTTAAGTCACAAATGATTTGCATAAATGATCTGATAACGTAAAAATTTATTTATACTGTCATGTATATATAAAACTCTATTACGTGTTAATCTTTATACACTAAAACTTAAAAGATAATTATAGATGAATTTACCTATTATTATTAAATGGTAGCATAGAATAAACGTTATTATATTAATTACTTATCTATATTATTATAAAAGCATGAATACAATGTTGGTTTGCAAAAATAATCTTATAATATTAAGCATAATAACTCATAATAAAAGGACATAACTGGAATTCTAGATATTAGCCTTATAATCCTAATAGTTTTAGGATATAATATTACACATTCAGGAATCCTATTAGTATAATTATACTAATAGTATGTACCCTATTAGCATACCTTTTGTTACCTAATAATTTTAGCATGTATCATGTTATGTTTCTTTTTAATGTAATTACCTTCGGAGTAGAGACATATTTTTAGTCATGTAATCCTATTAATTTTAGGATACAATAACAATATACCCAGTATAATCTCACTATTGAGGTCTGAAGGGAGTAGTGTGTACGTAGACCTTACCCCTACCTGACGAGGTACAAAGACCGTTTCAAATAGACTCTCGGCTCAAGAAAAGATGAAAAGAGAGAAAGGAAGAAGACAAAGAAGAAAGAGGAAAAAGAAAGAAAGAATAGCGGGACGAAGAATAAAGAGGAAAAAGAAAGAAAGAATAGAGGGACGAAGGACAATAAGGACAAGGGGAGAAAGACAACTATAGTAACAACACAGAGCGAACGAAAAATAACAAGGGAGCTACTAATACTACTTCAAAAGAACGAGGAACTCTCGACTACCTACTAGTCAACTACCCTAATCTTCGACTTCCACACCCTTCTATCCTGAATCATGTCCTCAGTGAGCTGAAGTAACACCATACCTTGCCTAATCACCTCTTCCCAATACTTCTTTGGCCTTTCTCTACCCCTTCTCATACTCGCCACGGCCAACCTCTCACACCTCCTAACAGGAGCATCCGTACTCCTCCTCTGCACGTGTCCGAACCATCTCAGCCTCAACTCCCGCATCTTGTCCTCCACGGGGGCCATTCCCACTTTGTCCCGAATAACTTCGTTCATAATCTTATCTCTCCTGGTATGGCCACACATCCATCTCAGCATTCTCATTTCTGCTACTTTCATCCTCTGAACATGGGAGTTCTTGACTGGCCAACACTCAGCTCCATACAACATAGTAGGTCTAACCACCACTCTGTATAATTTACCCTAAGTCTTGGTGGCACCTTCTTATCACACAAAACACCAGATGAGCCTCCATTTCATACACCCCGAACCGATACGGTGGGAGACCTCACCATCAATCTCCCTGTTACCCTGAATTATAGACCCGAAATACTGGAAACTACCCCTCCTCTGGATGACTTGGGTATCAAGCTTCACATCCACATCTGCTTCATGAGTCTCGTCACTAAACTTACACTCCAAGTATTCCGTTTTGGTCCTGCTCAGCTTGAAACTCTTAGACTCTAGAGCCTGCCTCCCGACCTTCAGCCTCGCGTTGACCCCGCTCCTCGTCTCATCAATCAACACTATGTCATCGGCAAATAACATGCACCATGACATCATGGCAAATAACATACACCATGGTACCATGGAATTTTAGGATATACTTCTTAAAAATTTCTATTACTAATTTAATTTGAAAACATATTATAATGTCCTATTACTAATTTAATTTGAAAACGTATTATAATGTCCTATTACTAATTTAATTTGAGAATGTATTATATCATCCAAATATATTTAGAAAAAGGAGAGTCTATATTATTATAAAATCACAAAATACAATATTAATATACCAAAATAGCCCTAAGATATTAAATGAAAAAACTCATAGGGAAAGTACACAGCGACAATAACTTATTATTTGGACTAATTTGATAATGTATTATATTGTCCAAATAGATTTTGAAAAAGGAGAACCTATATTGTTAAAAAAGCACAAATACAATATTAATAAACCAAAATAGCCCTAAAATATTAAATAGAAGAACTCATAGGAAAATGACATAACTACAATAACTTATTTTTTGGACTATAATACCGTCTATACTAATTTTTAATATTTTAAATTCTAAAATTAATAAAATTTAATCTATTAAATTCTTATTAAAAATATGTAGGAAGGTTTAATACAATCAATTTCATAAGAATCCTCTGTATTGGCAATACATTACCACTCCATAATGTTCAATATCAAGAAAAAATAAATGGTAAATGGACTGCATAAGAGTTGAAGTTGAGAAAAAAATATCCCTAAGATAATATATTTTTATATTATATTTGAATTATTTTCCTAGTCAAATAATATTTTTTAATCAATTTTCTATGTAATACTGAAAATACTCATTTATTAAACAACAACAAAAAATATATTTAAGAATATAAATGTGTGAGAAAGAGAAAAAAATAGTTAGTAAGAGTCAATACCACTAATGATTCTTCAAACATAAAGATCTAAAAGTGAAATGTCATATCAAAATCTTTTACTCTTTAAAAATGAACTTTATGGTGGATAATATTATAACTAAGATCACAATAGAAGAACTAATATTAAGATCTGAATCAACATAGAATAAAATTAAATCTTTAACTAATTATTTAGCAAGAAAATCTAATTCAATTAATGAACCGTTGGATATTACTGAACCATTTAGTAAAAAACTAATAGTTTGGGAGGTGATTTATGTTAAGTACTACCAGTAGTTCCAAAATGATAAAAGCAGAGACTGTAAAAGCTAGCTTGCCAAAGTTATATTTCTGGTTTCAAATGAAAAACATTCAACTGTCAAGAAATATAAAGTAAGAACAAATCCAGTATTCAGTGTCTTATTGCTTAATGTCGGAAACGAAGAAGAGCATCCAATAAAATATGATTTGGTTCTTCCTTAACACTTGGTTAGACCCCCCAATGATGATAGTAGTGCATTTAATAAGAGAAATATTTCTATTAATAGATTAAAATGTAATTTGTGCAAATCACATGATAGAAATAGAAAGCTATCTTAGCTAGTAAAAATAAGTATGTTGATCAACTAAATAAAATATTGATTGCAAAATTTGATAGTAAAAATAATTTTTTTTCAATTTTTGACTCAGTAGAAAATGATATCATTAATTACTATCAAGAAGAATACTTAAATAATTTAATATCAAATGACCTTCTACCATACATGCTTGTTGTTTCATACGCATGTTAGTGTCACCGTATATATAATATACTAAGTTAAAATTGATACTCAGTTGTATGTAGATTGATTTTGAAGAAAAATATGCCCGTCATGCTACTGAAAAACTTAGATACGCTGAATAGCTTATGTAATAACACACAAATGGTATATAGAAGCTTTGACAATAACGTCATACATGCAAAAATTATGTTACTGGTCAATGTGCTTCTAATTATATTTTTATCCCTGAATTCAACTTTGGACTTCCGAAACTAAGGAATCCTTTTAAATTTGTGTGAAAATAATTTTTAGTATGTTTATTTTTTGCAAATATAATAAATAAAGCACAAGGACAAACATCCTAAATATTTGGACTACATTTATCGCAATATGCTTTCTTGCATGAACAACTATATATTATACTTTCAAGAGGGATATCGAGATCGACAACAAGAGTTTGGTCCTTAATATAGCAGAGCAACCAAATCATTAGGAGGAAATATACACACAAAAATATATCGTCCACAAAGAAGTGTTCAGTAAGATTTCATCACATTAAATACTTTTAAAATATACTCTCTCCGATCCACTTTAAGGTTAATATGGTTAATTGTTTTATTAACTAATGCTAAAAGATGGATTCCTTAATATGTGTTAAAGCAACCAAAATATCACTTAAAGTAAATGAGAGAAATTAATACTTAATATCTAACTAACATGACAAAATTGATTATTTGTGTAAGTTTTGATGATGTCCTTTTATTTTAAATTCATTTATTATACTAATATAATAATATTTTTTAGTATTTAAATAATTATTATTTTATTATACATAAAATTTCTCTCATTAATTAAATTTTATTATCCCTACGTATAAATATATGTTTATAAGAAATTAGAGCAGAGTATATCTCTCCAACATTTTTGTCCTTGTTGATGTTGTTCAACGACAATAACAAAGTTCTCAGCTTCGCTATCTCCGCCTTCTAGAGTATAAAAGCTACTCTCACTCACACTCAATACTCTCTCCATTTCCCTCTCATTTCCTGCCGTTAACCTCCGCCGTCCGCCGGCGACTATAAATTCTATAAATTGCGTAGCTTCAACCCGATCACCGAAGATTTCCTTTAAAATCTCAAAATCTCCGGTGAGAAATAAAAGATGTCGCAAGCTCTTAACTTCTTTGTTTCCTCTTCTTCACGTTCTCCGGCGACTTTCACAATCTCAAGGCCGTCGGTTTTCCCGTCAACCGGTAGTTTACGGTTACCGGTGAAGAAATCATTGCGGACGTTAGTTGTGAAAGCGTCGTCCTCGGCGGCGTCAGATCTCGACGAATCGCAGTCGTCCCCGGTGTTAGTATCGGAGAATGGTTCAGGAGGGGTAATATCGAATGCGACGCAGGAGTACGGTCATAATGCTGCACCGGGGACCGATTCGAGTTCGATTGAAGTGGATACAGTAACGGAGGCGGAGTTAAAGGAGAACGGGTTTAGGAGTACACGTAGGACAAAGTTGATTTGCACGATTGGACCTGCCTCGTGTGGGTTTGAGCAGCTGGAGGCATTAGCTGAGGGAGGAATGAATGTAGCTAGGATAAATATGTGCCATGGAACACGTGAGTGGCATCGTATGGTGATTGAGAGATTGAGGAGGTTGAATGAGGAGAAAGGGTTTGCTGTAGCTATTATGATGGATACTGAAGGTAGTGAGATTCATATGGGAGATCTTGGTGGCGCTTCTTCTGCTAAAGCTGAGGTACATAGTACATACTTCCTCTGTCCTAATTTATGTGATGTACTTTACTTTTTAGTTTGTTCCAAATGAGTACCTTTCTTTGTTTTGGACATCAAGTTTCAGAAGTCTTTCTTTCTTAAACTCCATGCATAATCAAACAACAATACATAGATTGAGACTAAGGGAGTATTCAGTTTGAATTTGGTATAACTATCCCTTTCATTGCATGAAATTATAAGCTTATCTCTTTTTATACTGTAATCTGGATCGTGACAAGTCTTGAGGTATAATCGTGAAATGTTTTTATTTAACAGCAGTAGCTGGTTGTTGGAATTAGCAGAATTTGTTTTTTATAAGTACTTTCCTTTTATTGATGTTGACTAGAATTGGGAGGGAACTAAGCATGGTATTTAAGTGGCGAAGAGTGGGGGTATGGGTGTGTGTGTGTGGAGGGGGGGGGGGTCATTATCCTCGAGTTTTGAAGACTGGGGTTGGCTCTAAGGGTTGGCCTGGACGGAACTCTCGGTCATAAAGAAAAAGAGTTTGGATGCTTTGCTTCCTTAAAAAAAAGAGGAACTGAGATGCTCTGCTTAGCTTGAATCATGTTGGTGAACTAAGTTTAGTATTTAAGTGGAGTGGAGAAGGGTAGAATGGCTGCCCATATCTGTCGACTTTGGTAGTGAGAAACAATAGAATTGTCAATAAGAATAAAAAAACCAGGATTCGTAGGAATTTGCAACCTTTCCAAATCAGTGCATTTTGCTATAATAAACTAAGGTTCTATCTGGGAGTGTGAGGTAGCTTTTAAGTGATTTTTCCAGTATTCTTTTGAAAGAAGTACTTTTTGTGTAGCTTTAGATAAGTACCTTCTAGTGCTTCTTTAAAAGAAGTACTTTTTGGCACTTTGTTAAGCGTTTGATACATGAATCATACCAAACACCAATTAGTCGAATTGACAGTATTACTCTCAGTCACAATATTTAGGATGAGAATGTTAAACTGTCTATTGAGTACATAAAAAAAGGGCAGCCTTGTGCACAAAGCATCCTACATTCACGCAGGGTCTGGGAAAGGGCTGCATACCAATAGGTTTAATCATATAGGCAACCTACCTTGACATAAGCATCCATGGCTAATTGTACGGCTCGAACCCGTGACCTATAGGTCATACGGACACAACTTTACCGTTGCTCCAAGGCTCCCCTTCTGTCTTTTGAATACATATATTCCCAAATTAATTGGGATTGGCTGTGGTTCATCCACCAAAGCTGTGGTATATACGCAGCTTGAATTTGGTACGACCATTCGTTTTAAGAAACTGCGTGAAATAAAAAGTTTTACAGTGGCACTAAGCAGGAATTTGTTACTAGATTCTGGTTTATGGATAAGTAATTTCTTGACGTATATTCATAAGAGATTAGATTTTGCTAAAGTACCTATTTGTGGGAATTAGCGATATTTGGTTTTGGTTTTGTTGTGGTATGAGAAGAATCGGGGGTTTTTGGAAGGTGCCACCTATCTATTTATGTGCATTTTACTGTAATTGACTAAGGTCTCTAATGGGTGTTCAGTAGCTTCGTAGAAATCCTTATCTAGTACTAATAAAAAGAATTACCTTTCTAGTCGTTTCAAAGAGGTACTTTTACTTTTCTTGTGTTCTCTACAAGAAGTACTTATAAGTGTTCTGTACTAGAATTTTAGAGCACACTTTTATTGTCTAACTGATAAAATTAAGTATTGAAGATTGGGTGTCTTTCATAGAAAACCATGTCTTTTTGTAAAGTTTTCTACTTTTTTGTATACTCCTTGTATATGGGCATGCTTTTGCCCATTTTAATGAAATTTATTACCTTATCAAAAAAATTAAATTAAATTAACTTCAACGGCAAAAGTTTGAGATTTAAGTCAAAAGTGGGTAAACTTCCATTTAAAATGGTGCCTACATTTGAAGCTGGAAAGCAGTTTTAGAACCTCTGAATTGAGCCCTCTGTAAGTGGTTTTTTGCCTAAATCTGCAGAGGAAAACTGATTTTACAAATTTGACAAATGCTTGATGGGGCCTAGATGCTGCCTGGTTGATACAATAAAAATAACCTGTTACTCTCTTTGTGGTGTCAGCAAACATGACTTGCCATTTGGAAAGCTGTGTTAAATCATTGAAAAATTCTGAGGTGGGTGCAAAACAAAGCTAGAATCAGGATACATGTATATATAAAAAAAAATTGGTTGGTTTTTTTTTTTTGGGGGGGGGGGGGGGAGGATAGAATCAGGCTGAGCACTTGTCAGATGGGTTTGTTTGGCACAAGTGGTTGGATCTTTCTTACAATTTTGAACTGAAATTTTCTTTCCAAGATATTTTTGGAGAGAATAACCTGAGAGATAGTTGCAAAACTAGTTTGTTTTACTGCTTTACTGGTCTTGGCATTTGTATCTGCTTGAAATTTTATGCATTTTAGAACTAGAAAGAACATTGAACACCAGCATAATCTGTGAAATTCTGTTGGGGGCTATGGAGAACAGTGAATAGTATCAGTTTCCCTTATTGTGGTTAAATGTGTAACAGCTAATTATTCTCTTCATACAGGATGGTGAAATTTGGAATTTCACTGTTCGTTCATTTGATCCACCACTCCCGGAACGCACCGTTACTGTTAACTATGATGGCTTTGCTGAAGGTTTGCTCTATAGACCGTTAATTATGATGGCTTTGCAAAAACAAAATGATCATTTTGCCAGGACTTTCTATATGTTTTCACTGTCACTCCTTATACTTGGATCAATTTTTAATTTTCGCTTAATTTTTGGCTTAACGACTTCATTGTAGATGTGAAAGTGGGTGATGAGCTACTAGTAGATGGTGGAATGGTGAGATTTGAAGTGATTGAGAAAATTGGCCCAGATGTTAAGTGTCTTTGCACAGATCCTGGACTTCTTCTACCTCGGGCTAATCTGACGTTTTGGCGGGATGGTAAACTAGTAAGGGAACGCAATGCCATGCTTCCAACAATTTCCTCAAAGGTTTGCACCTGTATTCCTTTCCAGATCCTTTGAATATTTTTATGAGTTTTGTTTACATAGTTACAATTGAGATCTACATCTGTGGTTTAGCTGTTTTTGACATGAACCTTTTTTCTTATTTTGCACCTTTTATCTAGTTCAGTTATGTTGCACCTTAATGTTGTCAAAATTAATTTAATCAATAGCTCGGACCAATAATACTCTCACTAATTCCAATTCACGTGACACTTTTTCCTATTTTGGAAAATTGTTTGACACCACTCTACTAATATTATCATTGGATACACCTTTCACAAGTTTCAAGTATTCAAATTCATCTTACAAGCACAAATTAAAAATTCTGATGTGACGGTTTTCCTATCAAACCAACATTTAGACTACTACTTCAGTGTTTTCTTCCACTACTACTAATAGTACAATACCGTTAAATTAACTTATTTTGTGCCTAAACATTTGTCGTCACATAACTTGAGAAAGAGGGATTATTAGAATTTAGGGTATCTACTTTCTCCCAATTGCCAAATTGCATTCTTCTTATACCTAGCGGCTAGCACCAAGGATCTTCTTCCAGATAATTGTTTAACTTTTTTCCGTAAATGTTTGCTTACATTTTGAGTAGGCATT
Organism: Nicotiana knightiana; assembly: GCA_005239525.1. Classification (NCBI taxonomy): domain Eukaryota; kingdom Viridiplantae; phylum Streptophyta; class Magnoliopsida; order Solanales; family Solanaceae; genus Nicotiana; species Nicotiana knightiana. Next base: position 100,763 of record ML408324.1, on the reverse strand, counting down.
GCACTTCAAAAGTTTTATGGGACCCACTAATTATAACTCTCTTATTTGCAAAATTAATAATTCTGTGTCTGTACCTCTTGATTTCTTGGAAGAATATTTTACTTTACTCAGAGAGGGGAGGGGGAGGGGATTACAAGGTGGGTAATCGAACCCCTATCAATAAGGTGGAAGTCAGCTAGATAGCCAACCAACCGGGCTACATAATTTCCCCTCTACCTTTTGACTTATTGCTCTTAAACGCTTGTATCATGTTTTTACTTATATCTTTAATAACACACCCCAATCAGAACAGACACAACAAAGATGGGAAAAAAAGAGTAATTTATATCAGCTAAAATTTCCAGATATTCCAACTTTAAACGGAACTAGGAACTCTTAATAGCTGAATCTGACGACTTTACTCTTGATACTGTAATATTACCTGTGTGACAAAATTTTTGTACTGTGACTTCTAGTATAATAGCTTGTAGAATACACTGTGATCTACTTCTACAAAATTTAACACAGGATCCATGTATACAGCTGTTTTAATTTTGCTTCACTGAAGAAACTTTGTATATTTAGATGGTCTCTATCTCAAGAATTTTGTTGCCGCAGGATTGGCTAGACATAGACTTTGGTATTGCTGAGGGTGTTGATTTTATTGCTGTATCATTTGTCAAGTCTGCTGAAGTCATTAAGCATCTTAAGAGCTACATTCAAGCCCGGGCTCGGGATAGGTAAGAATGTAGTTTCAGCATGGAAAGGTGCATTTAGCAAGATGCACCTTTTTACTTCCAAATATCACTAAGATGTTAGATTCTCAGTGATCAAATTATTCATATATCCACCTTGACGGTGCTGTGCAGTGATATTTCTGTAATTGCAAAAATAGAGAGCATTGACTCATTGAAGAACTTAGAAGAGATAATCCAGGCATCAGATGGTGCTATGGTTGCGAGAGGAGATCTTGGTGCTCAAATTCCATTAGAACAGGTTCCATCAGAGCAGCAAAAGATTGTCCAGATATGCCGGCAGCTGAATAGGCCTGTTATAGTAGCCTCCCAGCTGCTGGAATCTATGATTGAATACCCTATTCCAACTAGAGCTGAAGTTGCTGATGTTTCTGAAGCAGTTAGGCAAAGGGGGGACGCTTTGATGCTTTCTGGTGAGTCGGCCATGGGGCAGTTTCCTGAGAAAGCATTGACTGTCCTAAGAAGTGTTAGCTTGAGAATTGAAAGAATGTGGAGGGAACAAAAACGCCATGAAGTTATTGAATTGCCATCCATAGCATCTTCATTTTCAGATAGTATTTCAGAAGAGATATGCAACTCTGCCGCCAAGATGGGTAAGATTCTATTTTTGTGAATACTGATTGTATTGCGTTTTAAATTTGTTTTATCGCCCGCAGATGTAAAAATACCTTCTTAATATTTTTATGCAGATTAGACTAATTAAATGGTAAAATAGTAAAAATCATGAATATTCACAATAAATCATGTATAGCATTTTCCCAATATTTATAAAGTGAATAAGTAACTTCAAGAAACTGGGCATGTTTATAGTTTATAACAAGCAAGAAATAAATCTGAAAAATAGCAGAATTAACAGAAAGTTGCATGGTACGAGGAATTTTTCTGGGTTAACCAATCTGCTCAATTTTCAACATAGTTAGAAACAATTAATGGTGGAAATAATAAAACCCTCATAATTATGTCCGAACAACTCGAGCATCATGAACCTCAAATATCTGGTTCTGATGCACAGCTATTAGATTTTACGGTTATTGCATGCCTTAATGCTAGAACCAGATAAAAAACACAGTGAAGTTCTGTTTATGGTTCAAAGTGTAGGGAATGCTAAGAAGTGTCTACAAATAATAAATACTTATCCTTGCAGCATGTCAACTACTGTCTGAAAAATTATTATGTGGACACATTTAAGAATTAGTATAGTTATTCAGGATGAGTTTTTGGAGAATTCAGTTATTCTAGGAATATGCCTCTCCATTTCCACTGAGGTTCAGACTGCGGGCCAGATGGCCTTCGCGAATTTTCTCGGTTATCAAAAAAATGTGGACGGTTAGAGCACTTGGGGGGTGGGGTGGACATTCCCTGGACCTCCTCTACATGAAGGCTTGTAATGCTTTATGATAAAGTCATTTTGACCCGTGCCTTTTGGTCTCTGTTAAAATTTCAAATACAGTAAGGTTATTAATTCTTCAAAAAGGATGTGTATGAAAAGATTTGTCATGCCCTTTATAATGTCAGTAAAGGATATAGCATCTTCCAAAGTAATAGGTTTTACTGTATACTAGCTCTCTTACACTTGTATTTTTTGCAATCTACTTTGTGGGGTTATTTTTTTTTTAATTTTTTTTTTGGGGGGGGGGGGGGTGGCATGTACTAAAAGTGCACGTCATCCTTACATGTGTCTAACATTATGTCACTGTCAAGAGAGAAGGGGTAGCGAACACATTTGATTATCATCTGCAAAAGAATGTTATTGACCACAAAACTTTTAATTCCCTGATAGTTTAAAACCTTTACACTGTAATCCTACACGTAATGCTGCTGCAAAGATAAATAATTAGATATTATGTGCCTTTTCTTTTTATAAATGATATGAAGTACTTGTTCTATGCTATTTATTGGATAGAATAAGGCCTATTATATATTTGTATGTGGGTTGGCAGTCAGCTGACAAAAACTTAACAGAGATGTCTATTGCCTTCTCAACCACATTTTTCAAACATGTCATCTCTCAGTTCAGACTTTTTTTCAAGCAACTGGAAAATGTTACTACCTTTTTCAAATACTAATGAAATGGGTGGTGGGAGTAAACCAAAAAGAACATTTCCACCCTAATAGTCATCATATATTGAAGGAGAGTCTTCAATATTACACTTCATAAAAAAGATGGTCCTGAATATTACACTAATTTATAAATACAAAAAAGGATTCTGAATATAACCCTACCATTGTATAAAGGACCTAATCTTCTCTACTTCTCTATATAATTGCCTTCCATGAAGCTGCCTTCTGGACAATCCATACGAACTGCCTTGTCCTGCTGTAGTTTTTTTGGTTGAGAAAATACAGAATTTGGAGGTACCTGGTGGAATTAGTCGAGGTGCGCGCCAGTTAGCTTGGACACCACCGCCATTAAAAGAACAAGGTTGCTGAATGGGATTAGCTTTTCAATGTTCATCTTCATGAAAATACATTGTAGAAATAGAAGAGGAAAATGAAAGATTAACTAAGCCAAGCCTCTCTTTCCAAGCTGGAAGAGACAAATGTCAGTTGAAAGTGAAAGTGATTCTCGTAAGAATTTTATTTCTTTATGTGAAGGGGAGCAAGTTTAATATCTTCCAGAAGTATTACATTACAGTTTTGTGGGACAATAGCAAGTACTTTGTTCTGAGCATATTGATGAAAGTTTGAACTCAGGAGAAGAAAACATATCCTAATTTGGAATCATGGTCTTTTATATTCTAATGTCTTACTGTTTGATCCAATGCTTATTTCTGTTGTGCTGTGCAGCTAACAATTTGGAAGTTGATGCTCTTTTTGTTTACACCAAGAATGGACACATGGCATCTCTCTTGTCACGCTGCCGTCCTGACTGCCCAATATTTGCATTTACAACGACAACATCTGTACGCAGACGCCTGAACCTGCAATGGGGTCTAATGCCTTTCCGCTTGAGTTTCTCCGATGATATGGAAAGCAACCTCAACAAAACATTCTCCTTACTAAAAGCTCGGGGCATGATCAAATCAGGTGACCTCATCATTGCTGTTTCCGACATGCTGCAGTCCATTCAAGTTATGAATGTTCCATGAGTGCACATATTAGTTCTGTTTTTGAGTTTCGAGCTAGGCAACCCCAATTATATGCCAATTAAACCAATTATGAAGTTCAACAGTTGGTTCTGCTAGGGAGTAAAACAACAACGAGCAATCCTTCCTCAGTGTCTCCTCGTTTCAGGTGCCTGGACCTCAATGACATTTGGTGTAACTCAACTGTCGCTTGTAGTCAACATAGATATGTTGTAATGTATACCCCCCCCCCCCCCCCCCCCTGTTTTCCTAGGATTCGGAAGATGTCTGCTACTTGAGTTATTGATTTAGAAGTGAGCCTTAGAAATGATCGCGATAATTCTGGATTTGTTCTTACAATTGCTATTAGCATGCTGTCTTTGGTTTTTTGAATGATATATCGGTTTGGATTACCTTTTGGAGCTTTGTTTAATAACATTTGGCCTAAATAGAATTGTTCATCTGATTGACATTGATAGGATATAACCTGTCTTTAGTTTGTCAAAAGAAAGAGCAGTACAATGGGAAAATTATCAGCCTCATATATTCTGATTTTGATTTTTGTGTTATTCGACCCACATATATTTGTTTCAACTACTATACTGAAAATATTTCAGTACTTTTCATGAATTAGTAGTCGATTTATTATACAGGTGTAGTTTATCATTTGATTGCTTATTGATATGGAGTTGGAATAAAAAGTAAAATTTCCTCTGTGGGGCAAGTATGAGGTTCTCTAATAATTGAAGGTTCATTATTAGTTTCTGGGTATTTTATTTATACATTAATGCTTCCAGCTCTACTACGATAATTAATCATAATTGAAACAAACATAGAATATGATATGATGTAAGTGGAATAGACTCCAAAATCACCAGGACCCTGTATTGACAAGGAAATTACATTTTTAAAAATAAAGAAGAAAAAACATAAAATAAGAAAAACTAGCTGGCAAGACGTAGATACAAGAAAAAACAACAAATGACCAACAAGGATCCTGGTAGTATTCTTTCATCCTTAACAAGAGGTATTATGTTTGATTGCGCTTGAGCCAACATTTTTGTAACTTTAAAAATACGCAATACTGTTTTTTATTTTTTTTAAAAAGGGAAGGTAATAAATACTCCCTCCAATCCACTTTAATTGACTTTTTAGATATTTTCGCACATATTAAGAGATTCATTTTTTTGCATTAATAAAAAAATAAAATTAACCATATTAACCTTAATTTGTTTATTGAAAATATAACAAATATTCCTAGACTTTTTACTCCAACGACAACTTTGAAAAAAAGAAGTTAATTCCTTCTTGATATTTGAAAAAATCAAATAATGTAGACCTTAAAAAAAGCCAAAAAATCAATTAAAATGGACCGGGAGGGAGTAATTGAAGAAGGAATAGGAGATCTGAGATACTAGGTTCAGATTTATTCTTTCAAAAAAAAAAAATATTGTCCCAAAAATTGATGGCATTTAATTTTAAATGAGTTGTCATCATCTTTCTTATTAATTAGTGTCTGTTTCTTGTTATATTGTGTTGAAAGTCATTTTCTATACTGTTCTTATCTTTATTGTTATAGTTATTGCCCTGTAAGTCATTCTCCTTATTGTTTTTTTCTTTTCTTTTTCAATTTTGGCTATTTTTGTTGTTGCATTGGAAGTTCAATCCTTTCTTTAAAAAGATAATAAAAAAAAGAAAACAATACAGTCTAGAATCGTCTCCTCTCGCATATAAATATTAAACTAAAATGGCAGAAGAAGATTGTTATTATTGATGCCTAATGTCATTCACTACTATAAAATATTAATATTAAAAGAATTGATGGATTTCCTTTTCCTTTTCAATCGTTTAGCCAAAAAAAAAAAAAAAAAAGGGAATCAAACTTTGATGTTCCAAACTATGTGATATTATTCTATTTTCAAAAGTTCATTTTGCCAATATTTAGGTTTACATAAACACAAAAGTTTGCCTAGTATAAACACTAAGAGTCGTTTGGTTTGTGGGATAAGATGGGATAAAATGGTAGAAAATTTTGGAATTAAATTTATCCTATGTTTGGTTTGAGGTATTAAATAAATCCGGTATAAAAATATACCACAAATTGGGATTAAATTATCCCATCTCCTAAGTGGGATAACTAATATCAGGATTAGTTATCCTGAAATAAAGTAATGAAATGACCAGATTATCCTTCTTCCCTTTTCACTGCAACCTTTATGAGGCTTAATCAGATTCTGCATTTTTGAGGACTTGATTTCCCGTGCACAACTAGTGTTTTGGAAACAAAAATTAATCCAGCTTTAAAACAAACACATATTTTGAATTATATATTGTATATTCCATTTTTTTGATCCAATGTACCAAACGAAATATATAACACTAAATAATCCCGATATTATTCATCCAGGATAAAATCTCAAGATTATAATCCTAGGATAACCTTGTCCACAAACCAAACGACCTCTTAAGTAATAGCCAACAAAACATTGGTGGTTGAACTCAAAAAGGGTTCACAATAGAACTTACCACATGTAAATCTCATATAACATGGAAGGGGCAAGTTAGGGATGTAAAAGGGCGAGTTCAAGATTCAACTGTTGAGGTACCTTTTGGGTTAAATCTCAAAGGGACAAACCGTGAAACTCCAAAGGTTGGGTTAAAATGTATAATACATTGAAAGTTGGGCATGAATTGTTACAAGTGGTCTAAGAGTCTGCGTTTTTGCTAGTATGGTGGTGGAGCAAACCTCAACTAGGAAGTTGAATCCCTAAGGAGATGAGTGTGATAGCCTATATACCGCCAGCGATTGAACTCGAAAGGGGTTTCACTTGAAGCTCGAAGTTAGGGGATTTATATATAAAAGGACGAATACAAAAATAACTAGCTTTTTGGGTTAAATTCTAAGAGACAAAAGCGTGAGACCTCAGAAGTGTGACCACAACAGACAATACTTTGCCAGTCAGGCCAGAACGTTTACGAGAAAATAAATTTTATCTACTATAGAACCACCAAACTTCCTTAGATGTTCAAATTAGTGTTATTTATAAGTAAATAAATTTGCACGCGATGTTTAGTTTGTTTTAATCTTGAAACATAAAGTCATTTTTGCACGTTTTTTTATCGAGTAAAAACAACAAGAAGAACAATCACAAATGTTATTTCTCCTCTTTCCAAATATATATATGTGTGTGTGAGAGGTATGTAAAGAGAGAAATTAATCCAAGCTTTGCAAAATGAGATTGTGATCAACATAAAACATGTTATTCTAAAGAGGCAAGTCGACGGTACAAAAAGAATTTGTTTACATATAAAATTTACCATCCAATAAGCCAAGATATCCTATTTTTTTTTATAGTAAATGGCCAAATATACTCATGTACTATGAAAAAAAGTTTAAATATACTATTCGTTATATTTTGGGTCCAAATATACCTCTGTCGTAATACTATTGGTTCAAATATGCCCTTTTTCTGTTAAGTTTGTCCAAGTTGGACATCCAATCCAACGTGACACTAATATTTAATAAGGTGGATGCCACATGGCATGCTACCTCAACGCCCCCTAATCCAGATACAAAAAATTAAAATTTAAAGTACAATATTTTTTCATGGTAGCAATAGTGGTGGAGGGAAAGAAAGTTTTAGCGGTGCAAAAAAATAAAAGGAATGGGTAAAATGGGTTAGAGGCAGTGACGTGGCAAGCCATGTGGCACCTCATCAAATATTAGTGTCACGTAGGATTGGATGTGCACTTTAGACAAACTTAACGAAAAATGGTATATTTGAACTAACAGTATAATGACAGGGGTATATATGGACTCAAATATAACGAGAGGTATATTTAAACATTTTTCTTATAACAGAGGGGTACAATCAAACCTCTCTATAACAACGTCCCTATATAACAACACTTCACTATAAAAGTCAAGTTTTTCTAGAATCAATTTTCATGTTATGTTATAATATATGTTTATAATAATAACACTTTACTATAACATTAAAAAAATATTCAAAACTAACGAGACTGTTAATCCCTTTTCCCTTTTTCTTATATCTTTGAGTGTAGTGGTAGAATGTATATGGTTGTACAAGATAAGGAAACATGAGTGCCTTTAAGAAGTTAGCCACTTGGAAGTATATTCCTGAATGATATGCAGAATATAATTTCCTTTCTTTTTTTTCTAAAAAATAATAATTGGATTAGGTTGAAATGGGCAAATGATTCATAACCACTTAACTTTCTTTTGCACAAGTCACAACCATGGCCTCAAAAACTATCAAGTTCTATAATTTCAAAGTGGGACCCTTCACCTGCTTTTTTGAATTTTTATTTTTGGAAATAAAAATAAAAGGAAAAAAAGGTTTTGGATGTGACTTGAAAGCCTATTATCACCTGCTACACTAAAGTACCATCAATTTTGATGACAACCCCATTGACATATCACTTAATTTTATTATTCCGGTGACCTATAAGTTACGAGTTTGAGCCGTAAAAATAATCATCGATACTTGTATTATGATAGACTGTTTGCGTCACACCTCTTGATGTGCATCTATTCGCTAAACTCTGCGTAAATACGAAATACCTTATGTACCCGAACTACCCTTTTTATGTTCTTTACCTTCAAATTGTGGGGTTTCTTTTTTGCCTTTCCTTCCCTGTTATTTTGCACTAGTCATTTATAAAAGTCCTTTTCTAGTGATCATGGACTAAGTCATGCCTATAAGAAAAGAATATTACCTCTAATTAATCTTACTACATTTTTTACTTTAATTTTGAAAGAGTGACACGAACTTGAATATTGGAAAAAGAAAAGTGACTACCAAAGACGATTTGAAGTTTATAAGTTCTTACAACAAACTCGAGTTATATATATATATATAATAACTAGGTTCAACAATTAAGTAATTTTTTAATATAAATTATACAAAATTTAGGCAAAAGTTACTCGGTTTACGGAAGCCATAAGCGTAAGGTTAGATCTGCCCTGGTGACCAACAAGGGATATGATGGGAAGAATGAGATCAATCCCTATACTCTTAACCAAAGAGTCGTAGGTTAAGCCCCGCAACCTTTGGTAGGAAACATTTCTCCCTTTAATGGTCTTACACAATATGAATCTGAATTAGCCGACTCAATGAGACACGATACAAGAGGTTATACCCAAAAAAAAAAGTGAATTTAGAAATATTACTATATTATTTTATATGTTTCTTTGATTATAACTTTTGACAAATTTCAGATATTTTCAGTTATACAAAACTGTGATTCATACTTTAAATTTTAGGTGAGTTTTAAATATTTAAATCTTATTTAAAAATATAAAGAATCAAAGTTTGGTTTCAGACTATTAATTAATCATTCGATCAAAGTATCTTGAACTTTACAATTTTTTTGGGACGAAGAGATTAATAGGTGCATAATTAATTTTTTAAAGGATATTGTAATGTTTAGGTTTTTCACCAAAGTAGATAAAATAAGCCAAAAGCAAAAATCCAAACTACTACTATGATGAATATGATGAGAAGTATAGTATTAATAAAGAAAAATGAACAAAAATAATGCCTTGCATTTTACATAGTTTTTCCTTATCAGAACAACCTTCATGTCTTTATCACTCATTTTCTCACTTTAAATAAAATCATTATTTCTCTTGTGAAGTTTTGATACCCTATTCTTTTCCCAAGTAGTAAAAATAGGGTCATTGTGAATAATGTAGCTTCACAATATAGGCCATGCAACTAAATACTTTAGTATGATTTCAATTTTAAGGGTTACAATTAATTCTCGATTGAGCTTACAGAGGGGATTACGCCAGTGTAATCAGCTTATAAGCTTGACCAAATATTTTTTTAGCATTAAATTTACATTCGATCTTTTGAGAGGACATTATTCTCACTCGCTATGCTTAACGCAGTCCCGTGTTAGCTATTGAAACCTTTCAACATCGAAAAAGACTTCTCTTCATCTCGAGACTGATCGGATTTGTCGTAGACACCCGATTGATCTTCACAAAGCAGGCTAAAATAAAAGACTAAGAGGTGCTGCAAGCGGGCAAAGAGTTATGCTTTCATTTTTTTGTTGAATTGAGATGCGAAATATCCTTTCTACTGCCACCTTTCTTAAGAGATAGCCCGATTGAAATCTTCTACACTTTAAAATCGTTTCGAAGTAACGGTAAAGTTGTCTCCGTACCTATAGGTCATGGGTTCGAGTCGTGAAAGTAGTCATTAATACTTGCAGACACTAATATATATATCATACCTCTTCGGGTGCAGTCCTTCTCCAAACCCTGTGCGGGATGCTTTTGTCCTGCTCTTTTGAAAATCGTTTCGATATCTTGAAGAAAGAAAGACACTTATCCTCTTGTATTTCAATAAAACCAATATAATGTAACGGCACGCTAATGAATACGAAAAGCGACTCCTTCATTCTTAACCAGAGGTCTCGGGTTCGAGTCCCTGGGTATGGAGTCGCCTTTGTTAGGGAACGCTTTAGTCCCAATGTGGGATTTCTCGGGGCGAATTCGCATTTAGTCGGGCCCCAATATGAATACCGGACACCGGGTCAGAAACCAAAAAAATTAAATATGAAAAGCCACTTCTCCAGTTTTGGTAAATGGTGTTTTTTTCTAATTAGGGTATCACAATCAAATACTATATATCAAGAAGATTAGAAAATTGTATTTCTTTAAAATATACGATGACAGCAAAGAGACGATTTGAAAGATTATCTTTGAGAGGTTAAGAACATTGAAGATTACAAGGCAAAACAATAAATAAATAAATAAATAGCTATGATATAAAGCAAACCTCTACTTTCATGTGGGTCATTTTTTATCTATAATTAATCAAGATTTAATATTTTTAGACAAATATATAGTGTTCCCCAGACACCATTGACATGACTTTTTTTTTGGATCAGATCGTCCCACAAAAACAACATAAAATATAAGCTAAATAATATATACATCTACATAATCTTGAATGTTTACAACTAAATCTACGTACTACTAATTCGTTTCATTTTAAAAGAAGGTGTTTATTATTCTTTTACTACAATTTTCTCAAATTTAATTGAAGAGTGGTGTGCGAATTCACATTGAAAATTAAGCTCTTTCGCTTTCGTTGCGAACCTCTTCACGTAAATTGAGACGGAGAGATTATATATTATGCTTATCGGGAAATATAAGATATGAACAAAACTACTTGAATAAAATTAAAAGGTATATACTTATACTAACTTAGTATGAATCGACACAAATAAGTTCAATAGTCCTCTGAACCCAAAACTTAAACGCAGGAACAAAGCTAGAGTAGAACTTACAAGTTAGGCCGAACACGGTAACCTTAAATCAAATTATGTATCTGTCTTAAAAAGTTCATTAAATATATATAAATATAATTTAAAAATTAAATATAACTTAAAAGACTAAAATTACTTATTCATATCCCGGCTCCGCCTCTAATCCATTTGCATCTAATTGTCTTGTCGTTATGGATAAGGAAAATTTAATAGGAATTATAGATATATAGGTATTGACTATATTTAACATTTAGGGATTGGTTGGCCAACGAAATAATGTTTGAGGTGGGGTCTTCCTAGGATATTTTATTAGTAATTAGACTGACGTATTCTATAGTTATTTGGATAAGTTGTTGAAATAATTTCTTTTAAAAATAAATAAATAAATAAATAGGATGAGATTAGTGTGGAATTTTACAAATGTAGCCTCTCAAAACTTTGGCATTTTGCCAGGAAAAAAACTAAATTTAGCCTGCAAGTCAAGCTACTAAAGATATTGTGATGAGCTTGTATTTCAGAAAGATTTATTTAAAAAAAATAAAAAAATCCTTTAGGTAGTAAGTTAGAAAATAATAAATTTGATTTTGACCTTTTGAAAAATGTAAACCTCTATTTTGTTACTTTTTTTTTCTTTTTTACATAAGAGGACAAAAGTGATATGCTTTGCACAAGTGGTCACAAATTAAAATTTTTGTTTGGCCAAAAGGTTGAAGGAAATGATAAATATCTAAAAAAAAAATTGGTTGCTAATCCTTAAGACAATGTAATAAAATTGGTATATACAAATGAACATTGCTTTCAATGATCAAGAAAGAAAACAAATACAAAAACTATTAAGTAATTCCACATAAGTCTACATTGGAAAAATTCTTCATAGTCCATTAAGTGACCAAGTCTTTTACAAAAAAAATTATTTGCACCGGGTATTTCAAGTTACATCAACTTATTATAGTTAAATGATTTAATAGGATATAAATATATTAACCATAGTTAGGTTAGGTAAATATTTGTTTTGAGCCGAAAGGTTCTATTGAAAATAGTTTTTTTACCTTTACCAGGTACGAATAAGGTCTGCGTATACATTATTCTTCTCAGATCGCGAATGTGTTATTGTTGTAAAGTTAAGTTAGCTAAAAGAAATCACAAGATCATGCACTTATTAGTTTGGTATAAGAACTAATAATTTTACCCCAAGTATGATACTAAGAAAAAGAGAAACCAGCTTCAAGTATAAGCCTCTATTGTCTAGGAACTCAAATAATTGTGATAACATAAACAATTGAGGACCCCTCAAATAACTCCATAATTATGATGGGATGTGTAAATAATGTACAAAGTACCATCAAAATTCTACACTCAGAATTTGATGCCTCATCTAACTTGCTGCAAATGAGGGGTGTGAAAAGCAAATAATGAAAATCAAGAGGACCCACATGCAAATTTTCTTTTACATAAACCCCCTTCAAACTGCAATAATTTGATGGGAAATGATCCCCATTCCGTTTTCCCAAAAGAATGAAAAGAGTTTAAAGGAGTCCCGAATCAAGATGTAGTTTTTTTGGATTCAAACGATTAAAATACGTGGAAGAAAATATTAGTGATCAAAATATATATACCTTAACAATTATTTTGCATGTTAAGGTATAGCGCCCTTTAAAAGGGCGTAGTATAGCGCCTTAATAAACGGCGCTATACCTATTAAATAAACCTGTCCCCTTCCCCTCTCTCACCAAACAGAACCCCCCCCCCCCTCTTCCCCCTTCCCTTAAAAAACCAAACGAATAGCGGTCCCCCACCTCCCCATTAACGTCGAAAAAAGCTTGAGTGGACTCCACTCGTCCCACAAAAAGTAAAGATTTTCGGTCCCACGTCCTAGCTAAGTCGTTCTCTCATTGTGAGTTGCTCGTTTCGGCTCCAAATCGCCAGATCTTCAATTTTCTAAAAACCTTAAATCGAGGTATTCCGACTTAATTTTTGTTGAAACTCGTATAAAAAAATGCATATTAGTGGTTTTTAATGTGTTATTGTTGTTTTGTGATTGTTTTGCGATTTAACTATTTTGTTATTTTTATCCGTACTATGATATTAATATGCTAAAAAAATTAGTCAAAATAGAGAAATTATTATTAGTTGTTAAAAAAAATATTAATAAGTTACTTCTTATTGTGGTATTTGTATTTTCGTGAATGTTTTGTGATTATTTATTTGTTGTTTTATTTGGTTTAGATTATTTATTTGTTTAAAGACTAGTAAAATATAAATTGTTACTTTAGTTCCCTCTAATGTTATCTTGTGGCCTAAAGTAGTGCTTGTATTTATAATGTAGTGTCCTTTTAGCGTAGTAAAATGTAGTGCCCTTTAGCGTCGTATCCTTGTAATTATTGTTAATCATTTAAGTATCTATTATACCCAAAAATACGTCACAATAGTTGATAGTTCAAACACAAACTCTGTCCAATTCTAGTCAACGATCGTAAAAAAATAACATGAGAAAACAATAATATTTTTCGGATACTTTGGTGCTATTATGCCTCAAATATCGAGCCCGGAACCCATATATGAATATTTAATAATTAAATCTTGTATAATTATAAAAATTAATTATTTAATTTTATTATAGTAAAAAATAAGCGAGTCATAAACAAAAATATATAATAATTAAACTAACATATACAATATTAAACTAACACATACAATATTAAACTAACATTTAAAATAACAGACATGTTGAATTATAAATCGAGAAAATTTTCTGATCATGAACACAATAATTCAGGATATCTTGGTGCAACTGGGCCTCAAATATCGAGTCTGGAACCCATATGTGAATATTTAATAATTAAATATTATATAATTATAAAAATTAATTATTTAATTTATAAACAAACATATAAAAATAATAAAAACTAACATGTAAAATAATAAACTATCATATTAAGTAAAATAATGTAATTAATCTTGTTTAATTTACAGTAGACGACATAGAGGTTCCGCTTTTGCACCCCCCACTTGCCAGCCTGGAGCTACTCACGTTACAGGGCGATCATAGGTCGTCCCACATTTGGGAGAGGAAGTTACCGGCCCAGACTTTCCACGCTAGGAGAGTAGACGACATGTGAGACTTTCTCAAGAACCGCGCTCTCCATCCCCGTATAGTCAGAAGCCTCCAGGATACAGGCTTTTATAGGATTTTGGAGATCGGCTGGCTGCAGCTCGATTGGTCGTTGATCACGGCCCTGAGAGAGCGATGGTGATCGTAGACACACACATTCCATTTGCCCATTGGCGAGGCCACCATCACGCTGCAGGATGTGGAGGTCATGTATGGGCTGCCCGTTTATGGACAACATGCTGCTTTGCCGCATGCCATGAGAGAGCAGACAGGTTTGTAGTACCTGGACATGCTGCAGCGGCTCACATGAGAAGACTGCACTGGTTGGGACCAATCGTCCGCAGTTGACGACTGTCCGATAGCATTTGGAGGCATTGCACCCTGACATCACAGACGATACACCGGATCTTCATATTCACCGGTACACGAGGTTGCTGCTACTCCTTATGTTTGGCGGGGTCTTGTTCCCGAACATTTCGGAGAACCTAGTCATCTTGAGATTTCTTCATCATCTTAAGCGGCTAGATGATTTAGCCCAGTACAACCGGGCGCTACTGTTCTCGGCTACTTATACAGGTAGATGTGCCTGGCGAGCATGGGCACCCAACGTGATATTGCTGGATTTTTGCCGCTGCTACAGGTGAAAACATATTTGAATACTCTATTCATTATAACATACCCAATAAAAATATACCTTAATTTTTATGTCCACTTTGTATGTGAGGTTTGGGCCTGGGAACAGTTCCAGCAGTTGCAGCCACCTCTACCACCATTAGCTCGGGATGCACCACCTTCGTTTCTCCCTCTAGCTAGGAGGTGGGTTGATAGGCGGGGATATGGACGAGGGTACAAGGCTCGACATAATCTCCCCTTGTGCAGGGATTTGTTGGATTTGCTGGAGGGAGCACAGGTAAATGTATACCTAAGTTTACTTGTCCTGGCTTCATATGTGTTGCGTATACTCACATATTCTGTTGTTACTTAATAGTTCATTTGGGGGCCATATAACGATGAGTTGATAGATGGATTGCCCGATTATTGCTCCGCCGACCGAATTATTTGGAGCTCTTCCGTCTAGTTAATGTGCCTTGATATTGTGGAGCATCATACCAGTGAGCAGGTACTTCGCCATTTTGGCCGCCCGTAGCTCGTACCGCCATCGCCCGACTGGAATGTCACACATTTCCAGCAGGATGATCATTTCAGGGTGGACCAGACATATATGGCATGGCTACAGGCGCAGATTGATACTTGGGACCGGTGACTTGATCTGATTCCACCCACCCACCCCCCACCGCGTCGGATGAATACTGAGCATGATTATATGGGTTGATACCGCAGAGTTACCCGAATTTTCGTCGGGAATCCCATTTATCGCGCTGGCGGTCGGTATATTCCATATGCCAGGAGGCACGAGGAACTAGTATGTTATTTGGTATACTTATGTATAACTTTAACAAAGCGTTCTGTAATCTATATTTCAAATGTTGTGCAGGCTATGGGCCTACATTTGTTCCACCAGCTGGGACTGCAGATGGAGCAGCATACCGGCGAGGGAACGGCCACTTTGCACGAGTATGGCCGGCAGGTTACAGAGCTGGCTGCTCGGACATTGCATCGAGCCCGAGATGATGAGCACTTAGGACACGAGCTTGCTTATGTGGCGCCAGAGCAGTACCATCGTAGGGCACCAATGGTGCCAGAGCGTGGTCGACGTGGCAGGCGTGGCCCACAAGGTCGTGGGGGCCGGCGAGGAGGTGGTCCCCAACAAAGGGGCGTTGAGGCACCTGTTGAGGATGTTGGAGATGATCAGCCGAGTGATATCTATGAGCCAAACTACCCTCACAGCAGCATGCCATCATACAGCCTTCAGCTTCAGCTCAATCCAGGGACTTCGCAATTGACCCCGTCAGATCCATTGTTGCTCACGGGCACGGGCATTATGCGAGAGGATTGGGATCAGTATTTTCCAGGCCCATCGACCGTTGCTGATGATCGAATGACCCGAGATGTTGATAGTGGGCGCCAGCTGAGTTATGGCTCATCATCGAGGGATGCTGGGGATCATTCACAGACGCATGTCTGTTTGTATTACTATTAAATTTAAATTTATTTTTATCTCATTGATTAGCCATAAATACATTTACGTTTATTTTATTAAGTTTTCATCCTCGCCCGTCACGGAGGCCACTTTGTGCGATGCTGACCTGGCTACGACGGGTGATTATATTCAGGAGACCGACGAGACCATGGTAATACAATTTAATTATTTGTGACTTAACACGTACATTGCTAATATATATTTTCATATACTGACATAATTTATTATTCTGTAGGTTACTGTTGGACCGACGACCCCTTCTACCGAGCCTGCCAGCCCTACTGAAGATCATGTTGCATCGCATCCTTCGATAAAGAGGCGACGCGAAGAGGATGATCCTGATAGCGTAGCTGAACGGGATGGGATGCGCCTCAGGCTAGCGGCTGCATTGAAGCACACAGGTTGTGGGACATATTGATTTTTTTTTATGTAAATATGACATTCAGTAAATAATAGTAATAATTTTTATTGGTTACATTATATGCGCATTATGTTTTATTTCTCCGGTTCATAATTATTTTGATACTACAACATAAACACAAACATAGCAACTTAACATAATTTAAATTCAGTACAACTAATGAAAATACATGACACGGAATGCATAAAGATACACATACATATGTTTGTTTAGTCACTACCGCCTATTATTCTCTGCTCCAACCATTTAAATTTCTCTTCCAACCTATTTTTTTCTTCTTCCGCCTCTTTTAGTTTCTGCTGCAATGCCGCAATTTGTCGTTTCATTTCATGCTCACGACATTGGTATTCACCGTTCATATTCCAAATATACTGCAAAGATTCTTTGTAGCATTCCTGGTTAATGGGTTCATCATACCATTCCTCAAAATTATAATAATTTCCGTTATTGTCTCCAAATCTGTTTAGACACATCCAGTATCTGCGCCCAACATTACCATCGAACCAACATGACTTCATTATACAGCGTTTGCCACAATAGCACCTTGATTGGTCATTGCGTCCAGACATTTGTTAATGCAAGAAAAATAAAAAATTTATGGAAAGTTTTGCTATTTGTTTTGGTTAAGCGCAGATAATAACTAAAATATGCTAGTTATTTATAGGCAAGACAACACACATAACGTAATATTTAACCGCGCTATGCTTCGCGTGTTAAATATTCTTTCGGGTATAATTCAATTTTTCCAGAAGATAGCTTTTGCAGGCGGGCAGCTTTTCAGGTCAACAAGACAACATACATAACATAGTATTTAACCGCGCTATGCTTCGTGTGTTAAAGATTCTTTCGGGTACAATCCAACTTTTTCAGAAGATATCTTTTGCAGGTGGGTAGCTTTTCAGGTCGACAAGACAAAACACATAACGTAGTATTTAACCGCGCTGTGCTTCGCGTGTAAAGGATTTTTTCGGGTACAATATCGATTTTCCAGAAGATAGTTTTTGCAGGCGGGCAGCTTTTCAGGTCGACAAAACAACACACGTAATGTAGTATTTAACCGCTCTATGCTTCGCGTGTAAAAGATAAATACTTCAGCCCTAAAAAGGTCGCCTAAATTGAAGCATGACAGTTGTTTTTGGTTGGGTTTTATTTCCCGGATGTTTACACCGGAAATATGTTATTGATGTTTTAACTATGTTACACTGAGCCCTATTTATAAGTATACATAATACGTAACTTACTCCTATTACATACGATACTAGGACTAATTATATATATATATATATATATATATATATATAACATCTTTTTCCTCCGATAGTGTAGTTTTATGATAATTTTAGCCCTCGATATAATGCTGGCAATATTGAAATTCGAAAGTCAATGTAATAAGTTTGATTTTTTAATCCAATACTATTTTTGATAACATGAAGGGGAGGGAGAAATTCATTAATTTACTCCACTGAAGTATTTTAGATTGTTTATCTGTATGATTATGTTAAATATCAATAAGATTTAACAACATTGGAAACATAATTTTATTTCATATATTCTGCAATATAAACAAGTACATACACTTATCACAACCATATTACGAAAACAAAACACTACGGGTATCCTCTATAGTTGGGTACATTAGATGAACTTCTACCAAGAGCTGGATTACCACTGCCACCTAAACCAGCTGAAGGACATTTACGATGCTCGTGTCCTGTTTTCGAGCATATGCCACATGTGCGCGCATAAACGGTATCACCAACATCCATTTGGATCCGTATACGCGTTCTTTTTTGCACTTGTCGCTGATGTAAAAACTTCTTGTTACACACCATTTTTAATGGTTTCGACGGCCAATAATTCTCAGCACCCACTGGCTGCAACTGCCCACTATAGGTGTTTAAGTATACATCAACACTATATTCTTTATATACGTAGTTAGTTGCCCCTAAACCTGTATGTTGAAAGCACTTGATGGTATGTGAGCACGACATGTGGTAGATGGACCATTTCCCATAAGAGCATAACCTTTTGGATTTATTTATGGTGTGTACATTATTCCTCCAGTTTTGATTGATATCGATGCGAACTTCAAAAATATTTCGCTCGTAACAATACTGTAAAAATAAATGCCAATGTGCTCGCCGCCTGTTTTTCTCAAATCTTTTCATTAGTAGGGGCATAAATTCAACACCCTTTTCCATCAATGACGTTGCATTTGTAGACCTTTCAAAAAACCTCTCTGCCATCTGCTTGAATGACATCTGCACCATGGCAGTGACAGACAATCCTCGTGCAGACTTCAATAACCCGTTGAATGACTCTGACACATTTGTAGTCAGAATTACCCATCTTCTGCCACCATCAGCATGCAAAGTCCACTTTCCACGCTTACGTCGCATCAACCAATGATAGGCTCTCTCGTCTTCCTGCCTGATAGATTCCATATGCCTCCTAAATTTTCACTCTTGGTGATCTGTTGTAGCAATCCACATTAAATCATGCAAATCCTTGTTGGGATGTGCCTTCTGGAAATTGGCCTTCAGGTGCCTCAGAAAGTAATGGTGGTAGGCATACGGTTCTTGCCATGCAGACAAATTCTCTATAGAACTTATAATACCACCATGCCGATCAGATATTAGACAAATATGTTAACATTATTTGACAACGTGCTCTTTCAAGTGGTTCAAAAACAGTGTCCACGTCTCTTAGCTTTCATTGTCACAAATACCAAAAGCTAAGGGAAATATACTTCTATTAGCATCTACCGCAACGACGATCAACAACTTAATATCATACTTTCCATAGACATGAGTGTCGTATATTGATATTACCGGCTGGCAATGCAGAAAACCATCAATTGCTGGTTTAAATGTCCAGAACACGTATTTGAATATATATTCTGGTATTCCCGGACCTTGCTCAAGCTTCCATTCAACAATGGTCCCGAGGTTAAAGTATTGCAATGCGGCCATGTACCTGGGTAGAGATGCAAATGACTTATCCCAGTTACCATAAACAATTTCAAACGCACGTTTGCGGCCGAGAAATGCCTGTATTTTGGTAATGGTACAGCCGTATTCCTGGTAGACAGGTGTAATACACTTTTTGATCTTGTACCTTATGGACGCTTCAATGTGTGGAATCAAGACAAGAGAAATCAAGTCAACATCCAAGTTGAAGTGATTCCAACTGAATGTGTCCATTTCAAAAGTGTAGATGCCAATGTATTTACCCATTTTCCACATATTTGATTTCTTCTTGCTCGCACGCAACATCCAATGACAACTCGTAAACCATATGCGACAAACAACCTTGTATACATCCGGAGTTGACTCCCATACCATCATCTCACGATACTATTTTACGATGTATATTTTCACCGCCTTGCTTAGGCGCACTTTATCAAGAAAAAGCATGCCCTTTGACAGCACCGTTGGTCTAGACTCATCCCACATTGCTGTCCAAATTTTTTCAATATCCCGTGTGAGGGCATCCCCATCCGGCATACTTGGCAAATTATCAAGGTAGGGAATCTCCCTTGAATGAAATGACACTTGGGACACGTACGCTATTTATCACGAACCCAAATCCTAACAGGTTGTGATGGCGCCTATCATGGAACTAGGCTATCCAACTATCACATTACTATGCTTTTATTCAATTATAAGAGTTCATAATTTAATAATAAGCAGCAATCATCGCATCAATTAATATAATTTAGTCTTAGCGTCCCCATAATAGTCTAAACAAATCTCCCAAGAACTGGAGTCAATAGTCATGAGCATGTAAGAATAGATAAACCTAACTCTGCTAAAAATATAATATATGTCTTTGAATCAAATTCTAAAAACAAAATAAGGAAGCGAAGTGGAGAAGTTGTGGACGCTGGACAGCAACCTCGAAATCCCGTGAAATCTGCTAACAAACAAGCAAGAACAACTATTGCTCCAAACCGTCACCTCAATCTGTGAACAGAGGCACATGGAGTCTTTATGAGTACGCCAACTCAGTAGTAATGAAAATAAATCACAGTCTAAGTAATACAAACACACTGTACAGATACACAATCCCACAAAATTTGAAAAAAACACTGAGTCACCACGTAGTATTTATCAAATAATAAGTTCGAAATCAGTTTTCAGAAAGCCTTTGAAAACAAGTGCAATATCAGTATATCTCAATAACATTCTCAATAAAAACCAGTTCGAAAACGAAGTAAATCATGGTTCGAAAACTTAGTAAAATCATCATAAAATCTGCCCCTCGGGCCAAAATCATTTCTTGTAACAGTTCTCCTCAGGCATCCGCTCAATCACTCAGCATCAATCATCACTCAGTATCATCATCACTCAGTATCAGCCCCGCGGGCAATCATCACTCAATATCGGTACTGGCGCTCACTAGGGATGTGTACAGACTCTGGAGGGGCTCCTATAGCCCAAGCGCAATAATAACATAAGGCCTGAGAGCCTCCTCACCACACTCCTGAGTCTTGAAAGCCTCCTCACCACACTCCTGAGTCCTGAAAGCCTCCTCACCACACTCCTGAGGCCTGAAAGCCTCCTCACCACTCAGTCAGACATTCTCAATTTGCCCTTAGGCCATAAACATACTGGGTTCTCGACCCAAAACAGTGTTTCGTCTTTCAATAAATAGTATCAAAATACTCTGAGTGTCAAAATAATTTATTAGGAAAGACTGAGTGTAAAATCATAACATATCAGTGAGGAAAATATAGTAAACATAACCCCGAAGGGGAAAACAGATCGACACTAGGCCCCAAACACGGCTTACAGCCCAAAACATATCATAATATTAAATATTATTTAAGAAAAGGCTTATTCTCAACTCAATAGTCGCCTAAATAGGAAAGATATTCCAAATTTTCCACCTTTTCATTTCAAAACCCGTGAAAGGGTGCATAGTCCGGGGCTTCATACCCTCAGGACAGGATTTAAAGACATTACTTACCTCAAAACTAGACCGGAAACTATTCCGCAATGCGCTTGCCTCGCGAATAAACCTCTAAAGGCTCCAAATCTACCAAGTTCAGATTCTTATCATCAATACATGCTTAACGAACGAATTCCAATCGAAAGATATCAAATTTAACTCAAAAACTCGAAATTGGTCAAAACTCGACCCCCGGTCCCGCGTCCCTAAACTCATAATTTTTATACAAAAGTGTTCTTCATCCTCTCACGATTCCGTACATATAAAGAACACCAAAATTGGAGTTCGTTCGACCCCTCAAATTGATCCTTAAAGGTCTCATAATCCCAAGCCCTAAAATCCAATTTTTCTACTGATTTTCCATGAAATTACACTGATTTTATGTTCTATAAGCATCCATAATCGATTTTTAATAATCCAAACACTTACCTCTATGAAGAACAAGGATTTCCCTCTTCAAAATTCGTCCCCAAGGCTCTTTTCCGTACAACAATGGTGTAAAATAAGGTTTAAGTCGCGGAAGAGTTTATTTAAATATGCCCAGTGATTTCCTCTCCGCGATCGCGGTCCAAGCCACGCGATCGCATAGACCAATGCTCCTGACCTCCGTGATCGCAGCACTGTGCACGCAATCGCACAGTGCAATTGCCAGCCAACCCCACGCGCCAAGTTTTCCTCTACGCGATCGCGATGAACCCCACGTTATCGCACTGAACTGACCCCCAAAGCTACGCGATCGCGATCGCGACCCCTATTCCGCTATCGCACTGAAAAAATTCACCCTGGTCCATTTTTACCCTACGCGATCGCACGCCTACCTGCGCGATCGCAGTGAACAACCTTCAGCTGTGAAAACACCAGAAACAACAGTGTTTTTCAGTCCAATAATGCCCGTTAATCACCCGAACTCAATCTTGAGCCCCTCGGGACCCCAACCAAACTTACCAACATATCCCATAACATCATTCCAAACTTAGTTTCACTCACAAAACACTAAAACTAACATCAAAACTCCAAATTCACATCGGATTCAAGCCTAAGAACTTTGATATTTCTAAAATCCACCAATGATGCCGAAACTATCCAAAACAACTCCGATTGACCTGAAATTTGGCAGACAAGTCCAAAATGACATTACGAACATGTTCCAACTGTCGGAATTCCATTCCGACCCTGATAGCTTGTTTTCCACTGTCGACCGGAAATCGCCAAAAACTAACTTCCGCCAATTCAAGCCTAATTCTACACTGGACATTACAAAATTATTCCGGACACACTCCTAAGTCCCAAATCACCTAAAAAAGCTATTCCAGCCATAAAATCCGCGTTCTGAGGTCGTTTATCTATAAGTCAACTCTTAGTTAACTTTTTCTTACTTTAAGGCTATTCTTAAGGACTAAGTGACTGAATTCTCATATAATCATTCCGATTTCAAGCCTATCAACTCTAACACATTAATAATAGAATAACCAATCTATGACAAGTCAATAAAAGTAATTAAAAATGCAGGTTTTACGTAACGACAGACCGGGTCGTTACATTCTCCCCCTCTTAAACAAACGTTCGTCCTCGAACGAGTCTAGAAACATACCTGGAGCCTCAAACAAGTGTGGATATTTGCTCTGCATCTCCCACTCGGTCTCTCAAGTAGCCTCCTCCACTGCCTGACCTCTCTATTGCACCTTCAGTGATGCTATATCCTTAGACCTCAACTTTCTGACCTCGCGAGCTAAAATAGCTATCGGCTCAACCTCATATGACATATCACCCTCGAGCTGAACTGTGATGAAGTCGAACAAATGCGACGGGTCACCAACATATTTCCTGAGCATCGATACATGAAAAATCGGATGAACACTTGATAGCCTTGGTGGCAAGGCAAGTCTATAAGCCACCTCTCCAACCTTCTAAAGCACCTCAAAAGGACCAATAAACCGCGGACTCGGCTTTCCTATCTTTCCGAACCTCATAACACCCTTCATGGGTGACACCTTCAGCAGTACCTTATCACCTTTCATAAATGACACATCCCGAACCTTCTGGTCCGCATAACTCTTCTACCGAGACTGCGCCGTGCGAAGTCGCTCCTGAATCAACTTCACCTTCTCCAACGCATCCTGAATCAAATCTGTGCCCGGTAACTTAGCCTCACCAGGCTCGAACCAACTAACCGGAGATCTACACCTTCTACCATATAAAGCCTCGTACGGAGCCATCAAAATACTGGACTGGTGACTGTTATTATATGCAAACTCTGCTAGCAGTAGAAACTGATCCCATTAACCACCAAAATCAATCACACAAGCCCGTAACATGTCTTCAAAAATCTGAATAGTCCGTTCCGACTGCCCAGTCTGCGGGTGAAATGCGGTGCTCATCTCCACATCAGTACCCATGCCTCTCTGTACGGCCTTCCAAAACTGAGACGTGAACTGTGTACCTCTATCAGAAATAAGAGAAACTGGAACTCCATGGAACCGGACAATCGCCTTAATATAAATACAAGCTACCCGCTCTGAAGTATAAGTAGTACTGACAGGAATGAAGTGCACGGACTTGGTCAATCTATCCATAATGACCCAGATAGCATCAAAACCCTTCGAGGTCCTTGGAAGCCCAACTACAAAGTCCATAGTAATCCGCTCCCACTTCCACTCCGGAATAACTAACCTCTGAAGTAATCCACCTGGTCTCTGGTGCTCATACTTGACCTGCTGGCAGTTGAGACACTGTTCTACATACTCAAAAATATCTCTCTTCATCCGCCTCCACCAATACTGCTGCCTCAAGTCCTGGTACATCTTCGTGGCACCAAGATGGATAGAATACCGCGAATTGTGAGCCTCTGCTAATAACAACTCTCGAATACCATCCACGTCGGGCACGCAAATACGGCCATGCATCCTCATAACTCCGTCATCACCAATAGTCACATCTCTCACATCCCCTCTACGGACCCTGTCCTGGAGAACTAACAAGTGCCGGTCGTAATACTGGTGTCCCTTAATCCGATCAAATAAAGAGGATCGGGAAGCCATGCTAGCTACCACCCGTGGAGGATCTGACAAATCCAGTCACACCAACTAACCCGCTAAAGCCTGAACATCCAGTGCTAACGGTCGCTCTGCTTCTAAAAGATAAGCTAAACTCCCGAAACTCTCGACTCTGCGACTCAAGGCATCGGCCACTACATTGGCCTTCCCCGGGTGATACAAAATAGTCAATTCATAGTCCTTGAGAAGTTCCAACCACCTCCTCTGACGCAACTTCAAGTCCTTCTGCCTTAGCAGATACTGCAAGCTACGATGATCGGTGAAAATCTCGCACTGAACCCCATACAAATAATGTCGCCAAATCTTTAAGGCATGAACAATGGAAGCTAACTCAAGATCGTGCACGGGGTAATTCTTCTCGTGCACTTTCAACTGTCTAGACGTGTAGGCAATCACCCTACCGTCCTTCATCAGCACCGCTCCCAAGCCAACTCTAGAAGCATCACAATAAACCGTGTAAGAACCCGAACCAGTAGGCAACACCAACACCGGAGTTGTGGTCAATGCTGACTTGAGCTTCTGAAAGCTCTCCTCACACCCGTCAGACCATCTGAATGGAGCATCCTTCTGGGTCAATCTAGTCAATGGTGAAGCAATGGAAGAGAATCCCTCCACAAAACAGCGGTAATATCCCGCTAAGCCAAGGAAACTCCGAATCTGTGTGGCTGACGACGGTCTAGGACAACTCTGCACCACCTCAATCTTCTTCGGATCAACCTGAATACCCTCACTAGACACCACGTTCCCCAAGAAAGCCATTGAACCAATCCAAAACTCATATTTGGAGAACTTAGCATAAAGATTCTCCTCCCTCAATCTCTGTAATACAATCCTCAAGTGCTGAGCATGCTCTTCCTGGCTACGAGAATAAACCAGGATGTCATCAATGAACACAATGACAAACGAATCAAGATAAGGCTGAAACACGTTCTTCATCAATTGCATGAACACGGCTGGGGCATTTGTCAACCCAAAGGACGTAACCAGAAACTCATAATGACTGTATCTGGTCCTGAAAGCAGTCTTCGGAATGTCAGAATCCCGGATCTTCAGCTAATGATACCCGGACGTTAAATCAATCTTAGAGAACACCTTAGCTCCCTGGAGCTGATAAAATAAATCATCAATACGAGGAAAAGGATATCGGTTCTTCACCGTAACCTTATTCAGCTGTCTGTAATAATGCACATACGCATGGAGCCATCCTTCTTTTTCACAAACAACACCGGCGCATCCCAAGGCGACACACTAGCACGAATAAAACCCTTATCTAAGAGTTCCTGAAGCTGCTCCTTCAATTCTTTCAACTCTGCTGGTGCCATATTGGAAGGTGGAATAGAAATAGAATGAGTGTCGGGCACCAAATCAATACCAAAATTAAATATCCCTGTCAGGTGGCATGCCTGGAAGGTCTGCAGGAAACACATCCGGAAAATCACGGACTACATGAACAGAATCAACAGATGGAGTCTCACTACTAACATCCCTTACAAAAGAAATATAGGACTCACACCCTTTCTCAACCATACGCTGAGCCTTTAAATAAGAGATCACTCTGCTAGGCACATGCTCTATAGACCCTTTCCACTTAACTCTCGGAACACCGGGCATAGCGAGGGTCACGGTCTTAGCGTGACAATCAAGAATAGCCTAACATGGGGATAACCAATCCATGCCAAGAATTACATCAAAATCGACCATACTCAGTAACATCAAGTCCACTCGGGTCTCCAGACCCCCAATAGATATAAGACACGACCGATACACACGGTTTCACAACAATAGTATTACCCACCGGAGTCGAAACATGAACATATTTAACTAGGGACTCAACAGGAATATTTAGAAAATGAGCAAAATAGGATGAGACATAAGAGTACGTGGAACCAGGGTCAAATAAAGCCAAAGTATCAGTGTGACAAACTGAAATAGTACTTGTGATCTCCGCATCCGAGGCCATAGCATCAGGCCTAGCCGGAAGTGAATAAATACATGCATGGCCTCTACCTCCTCGACCTCCCCCTCTATTGTTTCCTCTAACTGCCTGACCACCACCCCTGACTGCCTGGGTAGGTGGTGAAGTGACTGGGGCTGAAGTCGAGGGTTGAACCCTCTGCTGGGATGAACTGCTAGGACGACGGGGACAATGCCTCCACCCATGTCCGAACTCTCCACACTCATAACAATTACCTGAAGCTGGAGATGAAAATGAACGAGAATCTATGCCACCCTGATAACTACCAGACGAACCACGCATGGAAGAACCCTGATAAGATGATGCTCGGGCAGAGCTCTGAGCTGGTAGGGCACTAAAAGATGAACGTCCCTGATGAGAATTACGAGGACCCTGCCCCGACGATACACCATTGTAAGCTGGACGGGCTGGCTGTGGAGGTCTAAATGGACGACCTCTGTTAGGCTGAAATTGCCCTCTAGGAGGAGCACAACTGAAATTACCTGATCCCCGAGGCCTCTTAGCCTCTCTCTCCTCCCGCTCCTTCCTGTGAACTAACTCAATGTCCCGAGCTATATCAACAACCTTCTCAAACGTGGCTCCAGACACCCTCTCTCTGGTCATCAAGATCCTAAGTTGATATGAGAGACCATCCACAAATCTCCTGATACACTCCCTGTCAGTGGGGACTAACTCCGAAGCCTGTCTGGCCAACTCCGAATACCTTATCTCATACTAGGTGACTGATAACTCTCCCTGGCGTAGCTGCTCAAACTGCCTACGTTGTTCCTCTCTGTGGGACTGAGGAACATATTTCTCCAAAAAGATCGTGGAGAACTGCTTCCAGGTAAGAGGTGCTGAACCAACCGGTCTACGCTTCTCGAATGATTCCCACCAAGTGAAAGCAGCACCAGCAAACTGATAAGTAGCAAATGAAACCCCGCTAGTCTCCAAAATACCTGTTGTACGAAGTATCTTCTGACATTTATCAAGAAAACATTGGGCATCCTCGCCCTCTGTACCACTGAAGATCGGAGGTTGAAGTCTGCTGAATCTCTCCAACCTACGATGCTCATCCTCAGGCATAACAGGGACCACATAATCCTGAACCGGAGCAACTGGCTGATCTGGGGCTACTACCGGTGCCTGCATACCCCGCACAGCTGGCTCAGGTGCCCGGGCAGCTGGAGGCTGATTGCCTCCCCCGGCCTGAGCTGCATTGGCAATAGTGGTCATGGCCACTTCCTGAGCTAAATCAGAACAAACCGTCAATATCTTGGTCAGGGTCTCCTGAAGACCCGGAATAACAATAGGCACAACAGGTTCCTGAGCTTGTCCCGCTGGAACAACATCGGCGGGAACCTGATCCTGAACAATAGAGGGATCCTGTGGCACTGCCCCGGCTGCTGCTCGGGCATGTCCCCCGACTCTACCACGGCTCTGACCCCTTGTGGGTCTGGCTGGTGCCTGGTCACCCTGATCGATATTGCGTGTCCTCACCATCTGTGAGAGAATGAAACAGCAAAAGTTTAGATTCCAAGAATCAATAGCTTGGCACGAAGAGAGTTCAAAAGATATAGATGTTTCCTAAGAGTTAGCCTCTCGAAGATAAGTACAGACGTCTTCGTATCCGCAAGACTCTACTGAACCTGCTCATGATCGTTGATTCCTATGTAACCTAGAGCTATGATACCAACTTGTCACAAACCCAAATCCTAACAGGTCGTGATGGCGCCTATCGTGGAACTAGGCTAGCCAACCATCACATTACTACGCTTTTATTCAATTATAAGAGTTCACAATTTAATAATAAGTAAGCAACCATTGCATCAATTAATATAATTTAGTCTTAGCGTCCCCATATTAGTCTAAACAAATCTCCCAAGAACTGGAGTCAATAATCGTGAGCATCTAAGAATAGATAAACCTAACTCTGCTAAAAATATAATATATGTCTCTGAATCAAATGCTAAAAACAAAATAAGGAAGGGAAGTGGAGAAGTTGTGGACGCTGGACAGCTACCTCGAAATTCCGTTAAATCTGATAACGAACAAGCAAGAACAACTACTGCTCAAAATCGTCACCTGAATCTGTGCACAGAGGCACAGGGAGTCTTTATGAGTACTCCAACTCAGTAGTAATGAAAATAAATCACATTCTGAGTAATATAAACACACAGTACAGATACACAATTCCACAAAACCAGAAAAAACACAGAGTCACCACGTAGTATTTATCAAATAATAAGTTCGAAATTAGTTTTCAGAAATCCTTTGAAAACAAGTGCAATATCTGTATATCTTAGTAAAATTCTCAGTAAAACCAGTTCAAAAACGAAGTAAATCATGGTTCGAAAACTTAGTAAAATCATCATAAAATCTGCCCCTCGGGCCAAAATCATTTCTTGTAATAGTTGCCCTCAGGCATCCTCTCAATCACTCGTTATCAGCCCAGGGGGCAATTATCATTCAATATCGGTATCGGCGCTCACTGGGGGTGTGTATAGACTCCGGAGGGGCTCCTACAGCCCAAGCGCAATAATAACATAAGGCCTGAAAGCCTCCTCACCACTCTCCCGAGGCCTAAAAGCCTCCTCACCACACTACTGAGGCCTGAAAGCCTCCTCACACACTCCTGAGGCCTGAAAGCCTCCTCACCACTCAGTCAGACACTCTCAATTTGCCCTTAAGCAATAAATATACCGGGTTCTCGACCCAAAACAGTGTTTCGCTTTTCAATAAATAGTATCAAAATATTCTGAGCGTCAAAAAAATTTATCAGGAAATACTGAATGTAAAATCATAACATATCAGTGAGGAAAATATAGTAAACACAGCCCCCAAGGGGAAAACAGATCGGCACTAGGCCCTAAACGCGGCTTACAGCCCAAAATATATCATAATATATAAATACTATTTAAGCAAAGGCTTAAATATCGGTTTCGCAACTCAATAGTCGCCCAAATAGGAATGATATTCCAAATTTTTCACCTTTTCATTTCAAAACCCGTGAAAGGGTGCATAGTCCGGGATTTCATACCCCCAGGACAGTATTTAGAGACATTAATTACCTCAAAACTAGCCCAGAAACTATTTCGCAATTCTCTTACCTCTTGAATGAACCTCCGAAGGCTCTAAATCTACCAATTTCAAATTTTTATCATCAATACATGCTTAACGAACGAATTCCAATTGAAAGATATCAAATTTAACTCAAAACCCCGAAATTGGTCAAAACACGACCCCTGGGACCGCGTCCCAAAACTCATAAATTTGTATACAAAGGTGTTCTTCGTTCTCTCACGAGTCCGTACATATAAAGAACACCAAAATCAGAGTTCGTTTGACCCCTCAAATCGACCTTTAAAGGTCTCATAATCTCAAGCCCTAAAATCTAATTTTTCTACTGATTTTCTATGAAATTACACTAGTTTTATGTTCTATAATCATCCATAATCGAGTTTTAATAATCCAAAAACTAACATCTATGAAGAACAAGGATTTCCTTCTTCAAACTTCGTCCCCAAGGCTCTTTTTCGTACAACAATGGTGTAAAATAAGGTTTAAGTCGCGGAAAGGTTTATTTAAATATTCCCAAAGATTTCCTCTCCGCGATCGCGGTCCAAGCCACACGATCGCATAGACCAATGCTCCTGACCTCCGCGATCGCAGCACGTGCACGCGATCGCACAGTGCAATCGCCAGCCAACCCCACGCGCCAAGTTTTCCTCTACGCGATCATGATGAACCCCACGCGATCGCACTGAACTGACCCCCAAAGCTGCGCGATCACGACCCGTATTCCGCGATCGCACTGAACAAATTCACCCTGGTCCATTTTAACCCTACGCGATCGCACGTCTACCTACGCGGTCGCAATGAACAACCTTCAGCTGTGAAAACATCAGAAACAACAGTGTTTTTCAGTCCAATAATGTCCGTTAATCACCCGAACTCAATCCCGAGCCCCTCGGGACCCCAACCAAACTTACCAACATATCCCATAACATCATTCAAACTTAGTTTCACTCACAAAACACCAAAACTAACATCAAAATACCAAATTCACATCGGATTCAAGCCTAAGAAGTTTGATATTTGTAAAATCCACCAATGATGCCGAAACTATCCAAAACAACTCCGATTGACCTGAAATTTGGCAGACAAGTCCAAAATGACATTACGAACATGTTCCAACTGTCGGAATTTCATTCGAACCCCGATAGCCTATTTTCCACTGTCAACCGAAAATCGCCAAAAACTAACTTCCGCCAATTCAAGCCTAATTCTACACCGGATATCACAAAATTATTCCGGACACACTCCTAAGTCCCAAATAACCTAACGAAGCTATTCGTGTCATAAAATATGCGTTCCGAGGTCGTTTATCAATAAGTCAACTCTTAGTTGACTTTTTCTCACTTTAAGCTATTCTTAAGGACTAAGTGACTGAATTCTCATATAACCATTCCGATTTCAAGCCTATCAACTCTAACACATCAATAATAGAATAACCAATCTATGACAAGTTAATAACAGTAATTAAAAATGCAGGTTTTACGTAACGACAGACCGGGTCATTACACTCTTGGTCTAACGGGGGGTGGAGCATGCTCCCTTGTCAAATCAGGTCCAGCATTCTCTTCCTCCTCATCACCACCCTCATCAAGGAAGGGTGTGTCATCTCCAGACTCATCTGCATTATTGTAATAATCGTTGTTCTCTTCCTGACTCTGTGCATCTGCCAGATCCCGATTAAATATATCGCCTTCGGGCAATTGAATCAGGACAGGACTTTCAAGTTGCTCATTTTCACTGCACACCCAATAAAATAATGAGCTACTCAAATTGATAAATACTTTTCATATAGATATATCATTAATCTTACAAATCGTAATGTGTTGACATCCCATGGTGGACATTATCCTGTTGGTGATGTCTCCCGGATAGACCACCATGATCCAACACACCAGAACTACATATTCCAACTGGGCGTTGATTCATAACTTAAATTCATATCTGGCCGGTACCCCATGTGGAATATATGAGTGTTAATATAAATTCAATACAGCAAAAATAAACATCGTAACACAAAGGAAAATTTAAGTTTATCCCTCGTCTTGTAGATTATGTAAAGTAGGAGAAAAATTATTTCCTCGCTCCTCATTCGCCCGTGGAGACAAGTTTAGATCATGCCAAACTCGTTCAACCGAAACCTCTTCGGCTAAAACTGCTCCAAAATAACCACCCGATGACTGAGGGATATCCCTGCTTTGCGCAACCTCATTATTGCGAACGTCTTCAACCTTGACGTGCATTTCTAACATTTTTATCAAAAGAAATTCCCGATATTCATCCGGAGTCCTCAAAAAATTACTCATAGTTTCATCATCCTCGATGTTAAACTCAGCGTAACAAGCAACCCCTTGCGGAGTGACAGAATACAGATATCTTCCGGTTACTTTAAGGTTCACCGAACGTTTGCTCACACTCATTTTTTTTACATAACAACGATACCAATTTATCATACTCCATTGTAAGTGGCAACTTAACATGACACTGTGGAGATAAACTATAGCTTACTGAGTTATTCGTCACCACAACCTCACTCCTCCAATATAATGAAACACTAATTCTTCGCTCTTGAGACATTATGACAAAATGCAAAACAACTTAACGAATATTTTTACAAAATCCTTAACGTCATTAACTAAGGCAATGCTCAATCCAGGGGGTCGAATTTTTTGAGTTATAGCGCCTTAAATAAGGGCGCTATACCCATTTGAATTATTGTTATGTCAGTTAAGCGCAGAAGAGTTATTGGTGGGCCCATAAAATATGTATAGCGTCGTTTATTAAGGCGCTATACTGAAATGTCTTTCAAATTCAGGTATAGCGCCGTTATAAAAGGCGTTATATGTATAATGCCCTTTTAAAGGGGCGCTATACCTTAACTGGGCAAACATCCGTTAAGGTATAGCGCCCTTTAAAAGGGCGCTATATGTATTTTGGTCACTAACCTTTTTTTCCACGCATTTCAGTCGTTTGAGTCCAAAAAGACCACATTTTGGTTCCGGTTAGTTTAAAGCACGAGAGTTAAACTTTTAAATTTTTAGTCTTAATTTGGATGTCACTTTTTAGACAATTCAACATAATAATAAATATTATTTAAAAATTAATATCTATTTTATAATTTCGTCCAATCTTAAGTAAAATCATGCTTGTTACTCATATTAAATTTTTTCCAAGTTAAATCAATTCTCGTATTAATTTTTTTTCAGTTAAATTCATATCCAGATTAAATACAATATCAATTTACACATACTAATTTTCAACTTTGAGTTCAAATACTCGTTTTACAACTTCAAACCATTTCAGGTGAAACAACATCCTCCAAGTTCTAGGAGCTACAGTTTAAGTCCTATATTTTCTTATTATCCAAAAAAACTGTAGGGTTTCAACATTTTAGTTTCCTCCTATGAAAATGACGCTTCGTATTTGCTTATATTTTAAGCTAATAAATTAATTCAGATTTGTATGACCAACTCTAAATTCAATCTCATTTATGACATTAATTGTTTATATATTTTTTCTTAAGTAATAACATTATCATAAGGGAACTTATCCCACTTTTTACAATTTGATATTTATTTTAGATAACTTTTCTCAATAACGCAATAATATGATCAGATGTCAATTATAAAGACAATGGAATAAATATTCAAAATTAATTTATGCTTCGAGAGAGAAGATAGTAACATACACTATCAACTATTTTTAAAGGTTATTTTTAAGTGCATAATTATGAGATTAAGATTTCGAGGAGATTGATTTCCCTAAATCTAATTATGAAATTTGGGTCCCAATAATTTCATTATTATTCTTTTTTTTCCCCATACATAAAGTGTGAAACTTTACCTTAACGTACAAAAGGTAAAACAAGGTAAACAAAAAGCAAATAGAGTTATAAAAGCTACTACAACTACTCTACTTAATTACGATCCCATGTTCTTAAAAGTCTATAAAGAAAAAGAAGATATAATGAGTAGTGTTAAAGAAAGAGTTTTGATTATTTCAAGAGACAATCATAAAAAATATTGTGTTATCAATACTATTGTCTATCTAAAGTTCCTACACAGAAAGAGAAAACCCACCTTTTTTTTTTATTATTTATTATTATTATTACTAAAATCAGTAACGACTAGTTACATTTTCTTTTTGCATTTTTTGAAATGTTTCTTTATTTTATTGAGGGTAAATTATTAAATTATTCTTTTCATTTTTGGGTCTCATTTTGTTTTAATGGGTAATTTTAGTTTGCAAGGTTTAGGTTTTTATTTATGCTAGGAGGTTAACAACGTTCTTTCTTTCAGTTCTCTAGTAGAAGTAGTCATAGGCGGATGGAGAGTGTACTACCTACGAGTTCAACAGAATTCATGATTTTTTATGCGGAGTAAGAATTTATTAAAATTACAAAAATAGTAAATATGAACCCATAACTTTAAAAAAATAATGGGTTCAATGTTGAAAATATTAAAATTGAACCCATAGGATTTAAATCCTGGATCCGTCTCTGGATGTAGTAATCTCGTACGCCTTTATCTTATATTTTTATTACTACTTGTTATTTTTATTGCTTCGATTTTCCTCTTATTTTATTATTGCTATTGTTTCTCTTTTCATGGCTTCTTCAATATTGTATTTCCTTTTCACTAATGTCGGGATTTTGCTTTTTTTTTTTTAATTGAGTGTCTATTAGAAACAGTTTTTTTATCTTTACAAAATAGGAATAAAATTTGCGTACACACTACACTCTCAAAACTTTACTTGCGGGATTCTACTTGGATTAATTATTATTGTTAGGTTTTTGATGGCTATACAGTTGTATATTGCTAACTTTTCTTTGTTAAATATTCACATTTGAATATATCTCACGATATTATTGACTTTCATTTTCCCAATTATTAGGTCAAATCAAGGTGTTCATATTTAAAAATAATTAATGTAAGGATAAGAAATTCTCGGTCAGACCTCTTATTTCCTTTAATTATTCAGTATGTTTCTTTGGAAATTAATATAGATTTTTTGTTTATCTTATATCATACTAAAAGATTCACTTCCTTTTCAAAAGTTTTATCCGTGTGACCTGTAGGTCATAGGTTCTGTGGAATCAGTTATTAATACTTGTATTATGGTAGGTTGCCTTCATCATATTTTTTGGGTGCGACTTTTCTCTAAACCTTGTGTAAACGTAAAATACTTCATGTATCGGACTGTTTTTGCCCTACATTGGCGAATATGAAGTTACTATTTTAGTGTTAATACCAATTGCTATTACTTATTAGAGGGCCTGTTTAATAGTGAAAACTACGTAAAATTGGATTGTTAGTAGAAGAAATCTTAGGCGAAGGTATAATTCATTAGATTTAAAATATTAGTCATTTTATTTCTTGAGGAATTACACGTGTGGCTTAGTGTATCCGTGTGGAGATATTGTCAAGGGTTGTCCGGTGGGGCCCAGTTTGAAATGATAGTTTCTCTATTCCCAATTCACACGTAATAACTCCTGTTTGCACAAAATTGTACGTTGTCATTTGGTGGATTTATTTTGTAAGTACCGGTCCCTCGGTCTCATGTAATCGACGGTGGTTACTAAAAATAATTGTTTCTAAGTATTTGTCATCTTAAAAATTTAAGATAAAATTATTATTTTTTTCTCTTTTACCCTTTGTAATTATTATCACTGGAGAGTATAAACACCTCAAATATGAATAAATTTGTTTAAATATCAAAGAATCATTAAAAATTAAGACATGAATAAAGGTAAGGTAATATAAATTCCAGCTTAATTTTTCTTAATTGACGTATACAAGAGAATCATGACAGATAATATGAGACGAAGAGAGTATTGTACTACTTTCTTTTGGTTTCCTATTCCATGGCCGATACTCGTATTAGGAACCGATTAAATCCAAATCTGCTCTAAAAAATTTTACATTAAGACTATAGTGCTTTCTAACAAAGACGATTTCATACGTCTCGAACCCGAAATATCTAGTTCAGAATCAAGAAGTACTTATTACTTCACTACGACATTTGTTCGTTATTTACGTACTACCACTATGTCGGATGCGTGCAAGAATACTATATTCTTAATCTTTTTTTAGGTTTTTTGACCTTTTTTTTGTCAAAAGGATTACTAATATTATATAATCAAACAAGTCCCGTAGGGCAAAAGAAACTATTTGTTCGTACTCGATGTTTTACACTAAATGTGTAATTTATAATAAAATTATACACGAGTTAGATATATCTAATTGATCAATGAAATAATTATATAAAAATTTATATCTTGCAATTACTTATTAATTTGATATTAGTGTTGCGTATGTATACATTTTCTCCTTGCACGGTTTAAAAGATCATTTAGTTCACATATTAATTATGCAAAAATCATAATATAAGATTTATTTAAACAATAGATAATAACGAGTGGATTATTATACAATAATTAATAATATAAAAATCAAAGTATAATAATTAATAATAAAAAGAGTTATGATGTAGAGATTAATTAAAACGGAGAGGTATTTCTGCATCAATTTTATAAAGTCAAGAGTAATAGTAGATCGAAAGTATAACAAACTGGCCAAAATAATCTTCTAGTCATAGTATAAGATTATTTTTGGCCCTTTTTTCTTTTATTTATAACGAATTTATTTTCTTAACTCACATTAGGACCTACAATATGGGCCCCACAGCCTTATCTGAAATTTGGAGTACAAATACATTACTGGGCCCAAGTGTCATCCAATAGCACCCATGGGTCATGTTACTATTGACGGAGCAATCTCTAAATTTTAAATTCCTCCTTTTGTTGTTGCTATCGTGTAAAAGTTACATGGAGTATTTTATTTGGTCGCCCCCATTTAATTTATATCCATTTTTTATAAAATATTTTAACTTGTACTTACTATTTAAACAACTTCAGCTTCTTCTTCATTTTCAGAATGCTAAAGATTGAGATATTGTTATGTGTTCTAGCTTGATGATTCATATATATCTGCTTATTCCATTATGTTCAGTTTGATCTTATTCATAATAATTTAACCTCTTAGATATTTTAGCTTTACAGGCACATTGATTTTTGGTTCTAATTTATCTGTAATAACTTATTTTTATGTCGAAAATATTTTTCATTCTTCAATCTTTGAAATGAACAGCATCAATCGCTGCTATCAATGGTCTATTTTAAATTCATTGTTGTTTTAGAACTTCAGCATTCTCAGCAAATATAAACAAAAACTTCAACTCCTAGAATGGTGAAGTTCAGCAAATACAAAACAAACTTCAGCCCTGAAGTTCATCACAAACAAAACAAAGTTTCAGTTAAAACATACTAAATTTCAGGAAATACAAAATAAAGCTTCAGCTAAACACATGCTGAAGTTTAGCAAATACAGAGCAAAGCTTCAGCTACTAGAATGCTGAAGTTCAGCATTACAAACAAAGCTTCAGGCCTTCAACTACTAGAATGCTGAAGTTCAGCAATTACAAACAAAAACTTAAGTCAACACATGTTGTTGTTTTATTGAACTGAAGTTTGTGTGATTGCCTTTGCAAGTCACGCCAAACTTTATGCAAAAATATTTGACGTTTTGCTCCACTTCAGCCAAAATTTTTTGCTACTTCAGGCCCATATGCCTGAAGTTACGTTAAAAGTCGATACGTTTGCAAATTTTTTTGCAAAGCGAGTATAAGTTAAAACGTGACCCAAAAAGTGGGTATAGATGCAAATGCCTCCGAAGTTCGCGGAAGTTCTATTTTCAACCAATAAAATTCGAGATTCATACAATTATATAAATTCATGTAAAACACATTCAAATATATCTAAATACATCTAAAAACAAACAGTGAAAGTCGTTGTAATAAGTATTTATCAGTGTTGGAACTATTGAATACATATAAATACATCAAAATACAGAGAATAGAAAAAGCAGTGTATATAGTAGTAGTCGTTGATTCTTTCAGAAATTTCTCAAATTGAGCTTGTTTCGATGTGTCATTGCGTATTTTTGTTCTCTTTTTCGCAACTGTATTTGCTGTTGAACCTGCAAATACATGTTTCGCTGGAGTGATTTGCAAATCGAAAGATGGCCCTTCGAAATTGAGTGTTTTGGTCGGTATAACTCGGATAACCCTCTTGTAAGGAGTTGAATTAGCCATTGGAGAAGAAAATCCGAGTTTTATATAAAAGCTTAATAGGGGTAATTGTTTCTAAAAAAAATTGTACAAATATGTAGAATAATACATGTGCCAGCGAAAAACTAAACAGTTTAACACTTACCACAATTTTTTTTTAGCAAATAATTTTGAAAATTGAGAGAGAATGGAGATGAATCAGTTGATAATGGAGGTTGTATTCGTGAGGAAGATACTGAGTTGAGAGAGATATAGTGGAGAGAGAACGCGGATTTAACAAATTTGTATACAATACCGATGTTATTGGGAGAGAGAGAATAGAAAGTATGAGAGAGAGAAATATTTTACAGCGTATTTAATGGCTTAACAATATGAAGTGACCATAAATAGATAATTTGGTATAAAACCTAAAAGGTAGCTATAGAATATAATTTTATAAAAAGGTATTTATTTATAATAAATAAGGTGTAAAGGTTTGCTATAGGAGGTAATTTTTTTTTTTTTTCAATTTCATTTTTTCCATGTCAATATACAATTTTCTCAAAATTAAATGTAAACACTCATAAAATTAATACAAAAAAAAATCATTATTTTCTTTTAAAACATTTATGCATATATGAAACTAGGGGCTGGCATCAGATTAAATAGAATACGTATTACGAATGGACTTTTTGACCTAAAACAAAATTTATTTCATGTGCATCTCATATGTCATTCTCAGAAATTTGAAGATATTAAAAAATGGAAACGACGGGCAATTTTTGAAACTAATTAAAAAACAAAAAATAGGAAATATTTAAAAAAAAAATGGAGAAATATAAATCAGTAGAAACTGAAAAAAAGAAGAAGTAAACACAGCTAATTATGATGGCAACAGTTTGAGTAAGACAATAAGTGCTACTTTTACAACACAATTCAAGAAATACTAGTATAAAGTTAATTTTGAAGTATATTGTCATAAAAGAAATATTAGGAAATTTATTTATATATGAATTTATTAACAGAAGACTATAATGAATGAGACCAATAATTTATTTGCGGAATTAACTTCATTTTACTTGTTTAAATGCTGTAGAATGGACGAAACGAAATTGAATTGAACTTAAAGCACACAGCTAAAAGAAAACAGCGAGAAAAGGGCAAAGGAGTGGTCCCCTTAAAGTTAAATTGGACACTTGGCAACAAGCTATTCCCATCTTTTTTCTTTTTTATTTTTGTAAAACTCAATAAATTCTTCACTAAATTTCAAACTTTATCTGATTTTGGATTTTTGGAAGTTAACTTTGCCTGCCAGTCATGTTTTCTTTTGGAGAACAATCACAAAAAAAGAAAGTGCCATGTGGACCCCACCTTTATTCTTTGTTGGTCGGCCATGTGGTCCCACTTTAAATTATTTTTTAAAAACAAATTATAATGAGTGACAAAACAGTTTAATTCCATAATATTATGTAAAATATTACTCCCTCCGTTCCACTTTAATTGATTTTTTATGTATATTTATATATATTAAGGAATTCATCTTTTAGTATTAATTAACAATCAAATAGTTTATATTAACGTTAATTTGTTCTTGTAAATACAACAAATACTCATAGACTCTTTTCCCCAATGCCAACTTTGAAAAAAAAAATTAATTTCCTTCTTGATATCTAAAAAAATTGATATTATGAATCACAAAAAAAAACAATTAAAGTGAATCGGAGAGTATTATTCTTCTTCCTTTGGAGATAGAGTAAGTAGTATGACAAAAAAATTAAAATTATTTTGTGATTTTGTTAAAAAAAATTTATTTCATCGGGGGTATGAATATGTAAACAATAATTTATTGTGTTTTCGACTTTGGTAATTTATTTAAAGCAGTGTACAAAATAATCAATTTTTTAGGATTAATTTTATATTAAGAGATTAGATGAATTTTTCACATGTAAAATATAACATATAAAATAAAGTTGATATTCTTCGGCTTTTTTAATTGAGTAAAGTGCAGTGTACTTGGTATGGCCTTTAACTTTTAGCCATGGACCCTAACAAAAATGGTATCAGAAATAAAATGCTAAAGAAAAAGAAAAAGAAATAAAATGCTAAACTATTTGTCAAGCAACCAGAGCCATGGTCAAGGTATCTATTCAATTTTTTTTTGACCCAAAACCCAATTTAATGCCAAATGGAATCTTTTTGCGTTTAACTGGACCAATAATACAGTCCAATTTAATTGTAATATTTGTAAACTTCAGGTAGCTATTTGTTACCAATACATTATTTCTTAGTGGGAGTTTGGACATAAGAATTGTAAATTTCCAAAAATAATTTTAAATAAAAATATTATTGAAAATTAGAGTTGTGTTTGGACATGAATATAATTTTGGATTATTTTAAATAAAGATTTATGAGTGTCATGAGTGAAAATTTTGAAAAATAATTTTGTAATTCCATCTTAAATTTAAATTTGCATTATAAAATTTATAAATAAGTTTAAATTTATAATTAAAATTCAATAATTAAAACGAGCAATGAGTTCGACGGTGAGTTTCTAAATCGGCCTCATACGTATATTATATATACACGTGAGGGAAATTCAATCCGTTCAGTCAAGGTCAATTTAAGTGTTCATTAAATATTAAAGAGAAAATTATCACAATGATGTAGTCATAATTCAATAATGCTAATAACAGTGGGTCCCATACTTAATAGGACACTAGGGCCTTGTAGGGTAATAATAAAAATAGAGAGAATGTAATGTCATGACGCATGAAAATTTGACTAAATAAAGCTAAATTTCACCAAAATCCTCAACATTACACTTTGATATGATTAAAACCATTTGTTGAAAAAATTGATATAACAGTTGACTGTGACATCTATGCCAAAAATAAAAAAAAACTAGAACAAAAAATACAGTTTGAGTGAGAGAATCACTCACTAACATTGTTACCTTAGTTGCAATTTTTTGTGTGTGTGTTCTTTATGTTATATATGAAATTATATCTGTTCACCCTAAAATTCGAGTAACAATTAAATATGTATTGTGGTTTTAAGAATATATGATCTAATTCAATATCAATTAATAAACAATGAACTAGATGAATAAATTGAACAATAAAGTAAATCAAACCGGTGTATCAGCAGTGCGTTCAACATCGATGTGAGATGGTCTCGAGGTTCGATAACAAGAACAACGAAGAACAATAGTGAATAGTAATGAATAGTGAGAGGGAATAGAGCAACGTATATATTTCTTATCAGTGAATATGATGATGATACAAACGAGTGGGATCCCTTTTACATAACAAGAGAGTCCTAAATAAGGTACAATTCTAACAATGGAGGTAAATCTCGCGATCAGTGTCAATAACCACTTGATTCGATATGTCCCGTGATTTTCGTTGTGATCTTCGACCGGTCGCTAATATCTCACCATTCTGTTATTACGTCGTACTCGAGGTCGATCATGTTCGGTCTCGATCTTCAACGAGTACTTCGATCTTCACGCTCCATACTCCGTCTTCGTCCATTACAAGCTTACTATCAAGGCGATTCCTCGTGCCTATAAAATCGGACAAGTCTAATTTTAACCGCATACAAATAGTCCCCGCGTTTCTTAGAGTAAAACGATAAGAAACGATTTGAGCTTCGATTTTCTGACACCTCGATCAGGACGTCAACCTTATGACGTTAGTGATAGATGTGACTGAAACTTCCCGTCGGTCCAGTTCCCCAAATCATTAATGTCTGTCAGTTAGTGGTCGGCCACTAGCACCACCGAACTGTCGGCGAGAGCCTATAAATGCATGTTCCTTCATTGAATCAAACTTTACTTTTACTCAAAGTCTTGTATGTTTTTTCATCTCCTCCCTTTCGCCGCCTGTAGAGCCACATTTGTTAGCACCGAAATCACCAATTTTTCACCTTCCTTTGCCCTTCTTTACTTATATGAATGGCGAAACCCGAAAGACCGTACCGCATAAATAGAAATCTTCCTCTTCCTCTTCTCGGTCGTCAGGTGACAAGGCGCCGTCGGAGCCGCTTCCCCGTGAGTACGTTCCCGACCCATGTACTATAAAATCCGACTTCAAGGTCGAAAACCTTTCATCGATCCCAGGCCGATACGAGCATGTGTCGATGTACATGTGCTTGATAACGGAGAGCCATCTCGAGGCCATGAAGATGGATAGCAACTGGGGTCCCAAGGTCGTGGTTCATATCCTTGCTCCTGAAGAGAGTATCACTACATATATGTAGGGGTTCCTCAGTGTTTACACTTATCCCTTCACATTGGATCCCTTCGACTCGGTGATCCTCGACTTTTGCAAAAGATATCAGGTCACCATCAGCAGAATCCACTCCTCTCTATGGTACATAGTAATCATGTTTTGTCTGTCGTGCCTTCTTCGATTTTACCTAATATTTCCTTTTGACATGCATCTATTCCTTGGATTTCTCAAGCAGTTCCTGACTTCGAAGATTGGGTTCGGAAACTAGCTTCAACTTCTACTCATGCTGAACACGCATGGCGTGATTTGGCAAGGGGCAGATAGGAGGCCAAGAACCACGGTAAGGATCTCCTTTCTCACACTCTAAAATAATTTTGTATTTTGTTCATCACTAATTTTCTTTAACGCATGCCTGACCAAGGATGCCATTTTGAGGCCCTCAGGTGGTGAAGGAGAAACCAAGTCCCTGGTTCTGAAGCCAAAAAAAGAAAAGAAGAGAAAAGTTTCCTTGCAGTCCGAGGACCCCAAGCCGAAGACTCGAAGGGTGAGGAGGAAAGTAATCGCTCTCACGGTGGAGTCGGTCCAAATCCTGAAAGATGAAGAAGAAGAAGAAGAAGAAGAAGAGGAAGGCGCCTCAGCATTGACGGTCCGATCCAGGAAAGCCGTCGAGGTCGCCAACCTTCCTAGTCGACGGCGGCTGCTGCAACTAAGCCTCGTGTCAAGGAGGCTTCCAAAAAGAATTCGGATGTGGATCCCAAATCTCCAGAGGTCGAGATTATTTCTCGGCCATCTGCGACTAAACCGGATGGGGCTGGTTCTAAGGCCCAGAAGATTGATCAGAGCGCCCCGAGCGACTTTCTCGGGGCCATGACAGCAGGTCACTTTCCATCTCTTCCAAATTTTTTTGAGGAGTCACTAAGGGACGCCCGGGAGTTGAAGACCCCTGATATTGGCGGAGGCTCTAGTGTAGGTGATCCCTTCCGGCATTGCTTTGCTAGGGTTGATGATGTCTCCGATATCAATGATGCTTCGATTCTTTTGGAAGAGGCCCAACGTCTCCTTTCTCGGGTAAGTATCAGTTATTGCAATTCTTTTCTTTACTCTTTCTTCTTCAAATATGGCTCGTATTTTCTTTCTTGTATAGGCCTCCGCTAAGTTTCAAGTTGACCTTAGCCTAGGTGAATCCAAACTCTAGAAGGTCTCGAAGGAGAGAAACACTCTGAAGTTACTTTGTGGCCAAAAGGACGAAGCCACAAATGACCTTCAAGCGGAACTGGCCAAGGCTCGTGAAGAGGAGGCCGAACTAAACAAACAGGTATCATCCTTTTGACAAAGTATGTACTCGGCCCATCTGTAGAGGCTAATACTTCACTATCTCAGCTGCAGCAGAAGGTAGAAAGGATCGAGCTGCTTCGATTAGAGGCCGATCGGGTGAAGGCCGATTGTGATCGGTGGAAAGAGAATATGGATCGCCCGGCTGCGAAAAAAGACACTACCTCGACCAAACCGTCATCGGACGAGGTCCAACTTCGGGGCGTCAAAGAGAAAAGCTCGGCCCAGGCCAAGAGGATTGAGGAGCTCGAAGCCAGGCTTGCTGAGGCGAAGGTGGAGATCAATTAAACCAAGGTCATGGCGGACAAGCCCATTGCCATGTACCGGGCCCATGTTGAGGCTGCTCAAACGTAGCTAATGGAGGCTTCCAATCGGGAGCAATGGAA
The DNA here is from genome assembly GCA_005239525.1 of Nicotiana knightiana. NCBI lineage: Eukaryota > Viridiplantae > Streptophyta > Magnoliopsida > Solanales > Solanaceae > Nicotiana > Nicotiana knightiana. Next base: position 56,934 of record ML408324.1, on the reverse strand, counting down.
CAAAGACTTGGCAAAATTCCAATCCCGGAGGGACACCCTTGGGGAAATCCACGCTCGTGGTTTTGACCTTTCAGAGGAGATAGCCCAAGCCAAGGTGCTCAAAGCCGAAGCCAGACAACTTGCCTCCTCTGATGGTGAAAACCATGATAAAGAAGGCAGCCGAGGCGGATCTGACGAGGGGCCTGAAGGAGAATATGCTTCCGGAGAAGCTGCTCCCGAAGGCGAGGTCGACCCTGATCGTAGTTAGGACTTAGGTTCTTTTTTCTTTTCTTTTTGTAAGACCTTGATCAGTATCTTGTACATATCCTTCAATATATAAACGAAAATTTCTTTTTGAATGACTTCATAGTTTTTATGTTCAAATATGCTCTATGTTTTTGCCTTATGAAAATTTTTGTTGATGTAACTTCACTAATCGAGTGAGCATTAGCTCGATCTCAGAGTAGAACAAACCCTTAGGTTTCTAGTTAAGCGAGGGTAAGTCCCCGAGCTCAGAAATATGTTTGAGATTTTATCTCGGATGGCTTGATCGAAGCCATAACTGCATTATTTTTATAATTAAGCTCGAGTATATTTTGAACTTAGAATAAAACAAACCCTTAGGATTTTTATCAAGTAATGGGCAAGTTTCGAACTTTACAGTAACATACCCCTTAAGATTTTATGATTAATCTTCGAGCTATATTCAAGTCGACATTGTTCGAGCTCGAAATAGTGTAACCCTTAGGACCGAATTGAATGAGAACAAGGTCTCAAACTCTAAATGTATTGGCCCTTAGTCTCTTTAAATTGGGTCGATATGGCCTTTAAAAGATGGCTATTATTTTCCCATTTCGTCTTAAAAGACTTAGTAAAATTTTCTTTATGCCTTACCATGTACTTTTTTTTACCCATTGGGTTTTTGAGGGTCCGATGTTGGTTGAAACCCTTTTTCTTTTTGTGCCTTAGAACGTTTGTGTTAAGATGATTTGGTACCTCTTAAGGTTTTTCGAAGGCTGATTTTATCTAAGCCTTTTTGGTGTTTCAAGGGCTAATTTTATCGAAGACCCTTTTCGATTGTTTGCCGAGGGTAGCCTTTTTTAACCAAGTTTTCATAAAATTTGAAGGCCTATTGTTATTGCGGAATCCGGACGTCTCCGAGCCACGTTATTTTGGCCCTAGCCTTTAATTTAGTCGTAGCCTTCAGGTATGCCTCTTGGGCTTATTTCCCAATAACATTTCAAATTAGTCCCCGAGAATGGTGGCCTTGGCCTATATATCGGAGTGCCTCTTTGAGGTCTTATTAACTTAAGTTTACGAATATGCCTATCGTCGATGGCAGTCCCCGAGTGTTCGAGGTATATTTGCACTTGGCTCTTGAGCTTTTTTTTAGAAAATCATAAGTATGAGATTTGTATAGTAGAGAATTTGCTTCGAGACACAAAATGTTTGATAAAGAAATAATGCTTCTTTGAATAATTACACATGCACACATGTTTTTCCATCGGGGCTCATCTAACCTATATGGACACGGTTCATTCGAGTGTTTGGCCAATTACAAAGTTTTTCCTATCGATGCCCTTTGACACGAAGTACTTTTCTTGAAAATAACATCTGAGAGTGATGCCCCCGGTATCCGAGGTTGATTGGAAAGAAGACTTGGATACTATTGAATTGTCCTCAGGTAACACATAATTGTTTCATCGTTAAAAATCTTGTCGGAAAAACCCATTTGGGATAAAACCCGGTCTAAAGGAAAAAAGTGCAACGCGTACGTTAAAACCTGAGGTCTCGATTTCTTTGGTCGAACTCCTGCAATGAGTTAGCGTTGAATATATAAATGAAAGAAGGGAGAAAATCATACCTTAACAATAATATCGTTTGAGAAGTGATATGTTCCAATTGTTTGGCAGTGATCCGCCGTCCATCGTTCCGAGTTTATAAGACCCCTTTCTGACTATATTGAGGACTTGGCATGGTCCTTCCCAATTCGGACCAAGCTTTCCTTCATTAGGGTCTCGAGTGTTGATGGTGACTTTCCTTAGGACTATGTCTCCGACTTTGAAGTGGCGAAGGTTGGTTCTTCTATTATAGTATCTTTTGATTCGTTGATTTTGTGCAACCATTCGAACGAGTGCAACTTCTCATTTTTCATCTAACAATTTGAGGCTAGTATTCATAGCCTTGTGATTCGATTCCTCTGTTGTATGTTGAAACCTGGCACTAGATTCTCCAGCTTCGACTGGAATCAAGGCTTCAGAGCTATATATTAAGGAAAACAGAGTTGATCATGTGCTGGACTGTTGCTCCTGTGCTGGACTTCGATGTTGTTCGTTATGCCCAAAGTCTTCGGGCAGAACTTCTCTCCATTTTCCTTTAGCTTCATTCAACCTTTTCTTAAAGTTTTGGATGATGGTCTTGTTCGTCGATTCAGCCTCTTCGTTCCCACTAGGGTGATATGGTGTTGACAATATCCTATTTATTTTATGGTCTTTGAGGAATTTCGTTACTTTGCTGCCGATAAATTGTTTACTATTTTCGCATACTATTTCTATGGGTACCCCAAATCGACATGCGATGTGATCCAGATAAAATCTATCACTTCTTTCTCTCTGAATTTCTCGAAATCCTGTGCTTCAACCCATTTAGAGAAATAGTCAGTCATAAACAAAATGAATTTAGCTTTACTTGGGGCTAATGGTAATGAGCCGACGATGTCCATCCCCTATTTCATGAATGGCCACGGGGATGGGACCGAGTGAAGTTGTTCTCCGGGCTGGTAGATCATCGGTGCAAACCTTTGAAATTTATCACATTTTAGAACAAACTCCTTAGAGTCTTTTTCCATGTTATCCCAGTGGCATGCTCTAATGACTTTGCGAATTAGTGACTCGACGCCGGAATGGTTCCCACAGGTGCCTTCATGAACTTCTCGTAGAACATAATCGGTGTCTCTCAAACCTAAACACACTGCCTATGGTCCATCGAACGTCCTTCTGTATAACTTTCCATCTTCGTCTAATGCGAAACGAGCAACTTTAGTTCGTAGGGCCCTCGATTCTTTAGGGTCTGAGATGAGCTTTCCATTTTTCAAGTACTCGATGTTTTTATTCCTACAGTCCTAGGTTATTCTTGTAGAATTATTTCGGCATGCCCTTCCTCGATCAAAGTACTCGAGAGTTGAACGACAACTCCCGAGCTGATCTCATCTTCCTCGACCGATGACCCCAAAATTTGCAAGTGCATCAGCCTCACTGTTTTGTTCTCTAGGTATATGTTGTAAAGTCCATTCATTGAAACGGTGCAAAGTTACCTGCAACTTGTCCAAATACCTCTGCATTCTATCCTCTCGAACTTCAATGGTTTTGTTTACCTGGTTCACTACCAAAAAAGAGTCGCACTTAGCTTCAATGACAAGTTTTTGCTAGCTCGAGACCTGCAATCATGGCCTCATACTCGGTCTCATTGTTAGTCAATTTAGAAGTTTTAATGGATTGTCTAATAGTGCTACCCGTGAGCGACTTCAAAATGATGCCTTGCCCGGACCCCTTCACATTCGAAGCACCGTCTGTGAAAAGGGTCCATACCCCTGATGACGTACATGATTTTAATAAAAGTTCCTTTTCGACTTTAGGTACGAGGGTTGGCGTGAAATCATCCACGAAGTCCGCTAAAATTTGAGACTTGATGGTCGTTCGGGTTTGATATTCGATATCGTACCCACTGAGTTCGACGGCCCATTTGGCCAATCGACCCGATAGTTCGGGCTGGTGAAAAACATTACGTTGTGGGTAAGTGGTTAATACACATATGGGGTGGCACTGAAAATATGGCTTTAACTTTTTAGAGGCGCTTATCAATGCAAGTGCCAATTTATCTAAGTGTGGATACCTAGTCTCTGCTTCTCCTAATGTTCGACTTACATATTAAACAGGAAACTGCTTACCTTGCTCTTCTCGAATTAGGACACCAGTTACCGCAATTTCGGATACTTCCAAGTACAAGTAAAGCTTCTCATCTGCCTTCAGAGTGTGAAGCAGTGGTGGGCTCGATAGGTATTGTTTCAATTCTTCCAATTCCCGTTGACACTCCGGATTCCAGGTGAAATCGTTCTTCTTTTTGAGTAGAGAGAAAAACCTATGACTTCGATCCGATGACCTCAAGATGAATTGTCCCAACGCAACTATCCGTCTAGTCAGCCTTTGTACGATTTTTACACTGTCCACGACAGTAATATCTTGGATGGCCTTGATCTTATCGGGTTTATCTCGACCCCTCGGTTTGATACCATGAAGCAAAGGAATTTGCTCGACCCGAGCCCGAAATCACATTTTTCGGGTTTGAGCTTCATTGCTATATTTCCTTATGATTTCGAACGTTTCCTACAAATGAGCCAAATAGTCCTATGCGCACAGGGACTTAACTAGCATGTCATCAATATAAAATGTCCATTGACTTATTTGTTTGTTCTTTGAACATTTTATTTACTAGGCGTTGATATGTAGCCGTCGCATTTTTTAGCCCTAAGGACATTACATTAGAACAGTATGTTCCATACTTGGTGATAAAAGAAGTCTTTTCTTGGTCTTATGGGTCCATTTGGATTTGATTGTACCCAGAATAGGCATCAAGAAAAGTGAGGATCTCGTGGCCGGCCGTGGCATCGATCATGCGATCGATGTTGGGAAGTGGAAAAGAATCTTTGGGGCATGCTTTGTTTAAGTCCTCATAATCTACACATATTCTAAGTTTGTTCTCCTTTTTAGGGACTAAAACTACATTGGCTAACCATTCGGGGTACATTACCTCCCGATTATACCCTATATTGAGAAGTTTAGTTACCTCGTCCTTTATGAAGGCGTGCTTTACCTCGGACTGGGATTTTATCTTTTGCTTCACCGATATAAACTTAGGGTCCAGGCTTAATTGATTCGTCATTATCTCTGATGGGATCCCTACCACGTCTAAATGGGACCATGCAAAACAATCTATGTTATCAATAAGAAATTGAATAAGTTTTTCCTGAGTTCGGGGGTTAACACTGTTCCCAGGTATACCCTTTTCTCGGGCAGGTACTCGATTAGTATAACATGTTCCAGCTCTTCAATCATTTATTTGGTAACATCCGATTCTACGGGAACAACAAAGGTTCGAGGTTTAGGAAGTCCTCATTTTCTTCTTCTTCTCCTATTACATGTTTCTCCGATTCGGTCGAGGCTGGGTGCGGTCATTGCTATTTGGTTTCCTGTTTACCTTTGATGCTCAGCCTTTTCGAGGTTGATGGTGTCGAGATCAGTGTAACCTTCTCTACCGCAAACATTTCCTTTGCGGCATGATGTTCCCCGTGTACCGTTTTTACACCATCCGTTGTCGGGAACTTCATCATTTGGTGAAGGGTTGACAATACTGCCCTCATGTTCTGGATCCAAGGCCTTCCGAGTAGTGCATTATATCTCATGTCGCCTTCGATTACATAGAACTTAGTATCTTGGATGGTTCCAGCCACGTTTATCAGTAGGATAATCTTTATGTTAGTTATTTCACTGGCCATATTGAAGCTGTTTAGGACTCGAGATGAAGGTATAATTTGACCCTACAGGCCGAGTTGCTCCACGACCCTCGATCTGATGATGTTTTCCGAGGCACCTGGATCCACTAAAACATGCTTAACTTGAACTTTATTGAATAAGATAGAAATTACCATAGCGTCGTTGTGTGGCTGCTAATTGCCTTCCGCTTCCTCGTCATTGAATGATAAAGTTCCCTCGGGATTATAATCTCGGGTCTATTTCTCTCTAGTTATTGACACCTTAGTATGCTTGAATATGGGTCCTTTTGTGGAACGTCAACCCCACCGACGATCATATGGATGACATGTTGAGGTTCTTCTTGTTCATTATTCCTATTGGCGTCCCTTTCCCTGAAGTGATTCTTAGCTCGATCACTGAGGAACTCTCAAAGGTGGCCCTCGTTGAACAGACGGGCTACCTCCTCCCTCAATTGTCCGCAATCCTCGGTCCTATGACCGTGTGTGCCATGATACTTGCACATTAAATTTGGGTTCTCTTGAGAAGGATCGGTCTGTATGGGTCTGGGCCACCTAGTATCTTTGATCCTTCCGATAGCCGATACAATTCCTGATGCATCGACGCTAAAATTGTATTCTAATAGCCGAGGTTACTCTGTGGGATTTTCATACTTGTCAAACCCAGACTTGCTCATAAGTCCCCGAGAACTTTGTCTTCGATCACCTCTTCGATCGTTCCGGGTGGAATTGCGTCCCGAACCGTTGTTCCTTCGATCTGCAATATATGGTTGGAACCAGTCTTTATTCGACCTTAGCTCTCTATCGACGTCCCTCTGAATTTTCCTGTCGACCCGTTTAGATGGATTTAACCAGAAGGAGCTCCTAATTGATCGTCCTCGACCCCAATCTTCGATTGATATCGATTGTGAACATTTGCCCAAGTTACGGTTGGGTACTCGATCAAAGTTTTTTCAACTGGTGTGATGTTATCGAACTCCGTTCATTTAACCCTTAGGTGAAATCTTGAACGGCCCAATCATCTGTGACCGGTGGTAACTCAACGCGCTCCATTTTGTTTCAGGAGGTCCGATTTTCTTTGTTGTGAGCCTTATGGCACCGGCGTGAGCTTTCACGAAAGAATCCGCCAACATGGGGAATGAATCGATGAAATTTGGCGGCAGGTTGTGATACCAAATCATTGCTCCCTTCGACAGGGTCTCTTCGAACTTTTTCAACAACACAGACTCGATTTCGTCGTCCTCTAAATCATTTCCCTTAATGGCGCATGTGTAAGAGGTCACATGCTCATTGGAGTCAGTGGTCCCATTATATTTGGGTATGTCAGGCATACATAACTTCTTTTGAATGGGCTTCGAGGCCGCACTCGGGGAAAAGGATTTTTGCACAAACTTCTTCGAATCCATTTCTTTCAAGATTGGTGGTGCCCCCGATATCTGATCAACTCGAGATTTGTAAGTATCCATCTTTTTATCATTGGCTTCAATTTTCTTCTCTCATGATTCGATTCTCTTGGTGAGTTCCTCGAGCATTTTTGTCACAGCAGGATCGGTCCTCGATGTGTTGTCACTCAATCTTTCTAGTACTGGCTCGGCACAACGAGTAATATCCGGCACGACCTTATTTGGAGCTCTATGTTGATTTTGCAATTGAGCAATGGCGGCTTGTTGGGCCTGAAGCATTTCGAATATCACTTGGAGACTGACACATTCGTCTCCTCTACTCTGTGTACGTCAGTCGTCAGATCGGCCTTCTTTGCGTACACTCCCCTAAAGATCAATGTGTGAACTAACCTCGACTGGGTTGATGGGCGGTACTCCTCCGAGGTCAGCCCGTGGCACCTCGATTCCTGAAGCAATCACATTTTCGTTTTCCCCGTGAAGTCTGAGACCATTGTCACTGTGTGTGGATGCGTTTAGTGAGTTTGACATGTTTTAACCTGAAAGCAAAAATTCTTGACAAAGACAAGCGTAAAATAATGTGTTTTACAATAATCAGTACTGGACAATCACTATTATCCTTAGCCCCACGGTGGACGCCAAACTGTTCACCCTAAAATTCGAGTAACAATTAAACTTGTATTGTGATTTTAAGGATACATGATCCAATTCAATACCAATTGATAAACATTGAACTAGATGAATAAATTGAACAATAAAGTAAATCAAATCGATGTATCAGCAGTGTGTTCGACCTCGATTCGAGATGGTCTCGAGATTCGATAACAAGACCAACGAAGAACAATAGTGAATAATAATGAACAGTAAGAGGAAATAGAGCATCGTATATATTTCTTATCAGTGAATATGATGATGATACAAATGAAGGTACAATTCTAATAATGGAAGTAAATCCCACGATTGATGTCAATAACCGCTTGATTCGATCTGTCCCGTGATTTTCACCGTGATCTTCGACCGATCGCTAATATCTCGTCATTCTGTTATTACGCCTTACTCGAGGTCGATCATGCTCGGTCTCGATCTTCAACGAGCACTTTGATCTTCACGCTCCATACTCCGTCTTCGAGTTCGAGCCGGGTCCATTACGAGCTTACTTTCTAGGCGATTCCTCGTGTCTATAGAATCAGACAAGTCTGATTTTAATCGTATACAATATCGAATGTAAATAGTTTCTGACCAGAGCTAAAAGTGAAAAAAAAAACTCATTTTGTTCTCAAGAAGAGCCTATCTGTGAATTCGAAACTTACCGGCACTAATTCTTTTTGCACTTTCATTAAAGATTATTTAATTTATAGTGTCGAATTCGAGAATTCTCGTTAATGTTTAAAGAAAACAACTAATAAAAAATTAATCCAACCCATCGTTTATATGAGACCAATAGATATATAATGTGGTTGAACATATTTACCTCTTTTACTAAACCATGAGTAATAACTACACGTTTTCACCCATAAGAAAAGTAAAAAAATCAGAACAACCAAATTACCTCAACCCCAATAAGTACGGGTGTACATGGATCTTTAAACACCGATTATCAACCGAATTGAATTGTATCGAATCAATTATGAGGTTTATTTTAATAAAATCATAAATTTTTATGTAAACTTTTAATCGTATTGAATAATAGGATAAATTTTTAATTTTATAAAAATAAACCGAAAACATATCAAACCGTACCTAATAAATTTATATGAAAAATATATTTTTCATACTAAGTTTTAACCTAAAAAAAATGTTTTTTTTTCTTGGGTCTCTTGGGATTATGGAAATGATTGCAAGTGACCAATATGTAATGTCCAATGTTCCAGTTTCCAAACCTATTCTACTACTCGTATTGAAATTAAATTAGCTCTAACATCTTGAGTAGCATGCCATTAAGTATATCAACGATCTTCAGTAGGAAGCCACAATGTATTGGATATTTTTCTGCTTGTATAATTTAGGTTTCTTTCATTGGATACATCTTTTATTAAGCTTTATTCTTGAGTCCCAACGCAATTTATATATCTTCTCGTATGATTTATATTTCTCATGTCTTTGCTAAATTTGTTTTACATTACTATAGAATAGTGGGATGAATCTCTATTTTAGTTATTTTTCATGTTCCTTTGATCATCACTTTTAAAATAAAAAATATATCTAGCTAGAGAGTTTTACCAAAGTTCTATGCAAGTACATATTATAGCAACTTTAACTAGTCACTCTTGCATTGACTTTTATAAAAAAGATCGAAAAATTAATCGAACTATACCGATATCAAAGAGAAACTGAGATCATTAAGATAATTTTAAAATTTTTTAATTTTGATTATATAAATAAAATTATCGAAAATTCGATATGATACAAATTTAATTAAATAACCGGCCAAACCAAATAATTATCACTCTGCTGCCATAACTCCCTAAAAGCTCAAAAAATCTCACCGAATTCTTCCCCCATTTTATTTTTGCGTTTCTATTTCCAGTCGACTACTCGCATTGTGCCACGATTCCCTTAACCTGTTGCAGAGTATCTCCAAAAAACCAGGGTGACGCTCTTCACATAGGCCATTGTTCTAATCTGAACCGTTCACGTAACACCTTTCGCTCCGTGTCACAATCTTAAAGCCCTTAACTTTACCCTACGCCTTAGTACCTTCCCCGTAATTTTTACAATAATCCGTGCACGTAATTTCCGACGTGGAATTTAATATCCTAGTCAGCAACCCACCCCCCTCGTTGTTCTTCACCTCACTTCCCTCTATATAAACACCTCAAATCCCATGTATCATTTTAACTTCAACTTCACAAAAAACCACAATCTGAGCGAAAAACAAAAGGAAAGAAAAAAAGGAAGAGAAAATGAAAAGTCATTCATTTTTCTCCTTCACATAGTTTCCCCTTTCCCGGCGATAACGACCTCTCGTCGGAAAATGAATATTCCGGCGACATATTCCTTTCTTCACAAATGTAATGCTCGTGTTTCTGTTCATTATAGTCACGTTTTCCATGAAAAAACCTTGACCTAAAAGTGCACTCATTCTTTTCTTTTCCTCTTAACTCCGAATCCAAATTTTGGCCGATCTTTTCTTTTTCTTTAAAAGTACAAGTACGTATGACTGCTTTGTTTGATTCGATGAGTTTATCTTTGATGGTGATGATGTTGATCGGATGATGTGCAGTTGTGTAAAACTGTAAACTTTGGTCCTATTTTTGGTAAAGGAAGTGGAGTAGGTGAATATTATGATGAACTTGATATTTTCAAAGCATTGAGTTTAGGTGAAATTTTATTATAATTTTTCTTGTATTAGTGACTTTTCCTTTTTCTTCGTGTATCTGTGCGGAAAACTGAAGTTGTCTGTAAGGATTTTGGGCTGCTTTTAGTTGAATGGTTTCAGATGCAGAATTCTGATTTTTGATTTTGACATCATCACGCAAAGCGAATAGGTTTTTAAAAGCTCTGAAAATTGGGCAGAACTGACACAGAGAGTATAATTAGGCTGTACAGCCAGAGAGAGAGAGAGAGAGAGAGAGAGAGTACGATTAACAGAGGATGCCTCCGATGAAAATTCAGCCGATCGATTCTCCGACATACAGAGAATCGATCCAAAACGATACAGCAAAGCCTGTGGTGAAATCGCGACTCAAAAGGTTCTTCGATCGACCGTTCCCCAGTGTCTTACGGATTTCGTCGGCAGTAGAGAAACCGAATGCCGCCGGTGCCGGCAATGAATTGCCTTATGGAAAAGATGGAGGAGCAGTTACTGAGTTTGAGCCGAGCTCAGTTTGTTTAGCTAAGATGGTTGCGAATTTCATCGAGGAGAACAATGAAAAGCCGTCGGCTGCTAAATGTGGACGGAATCGCTGCAATTGTTTCAACGGCAACACCAATGATAGCTCCGATGACGAGTTTGACGGTTTCGCTGACTCAGTTACAAACTCCTCCTTTGGTGATTCCTCTGATACTCTCAAGGTAAGAGAACTCTCAACTATATATCTATGAATTTCCATTCGTCATTTCGAATTAATCTGATTGTTACTTTTGTCGCGATAATTCAGAGCTTAATTCCGTGTGCAAGTGTGGCCGAGAGAAATCTATTAGCTGATACCTCCAAAATTGTTGAGAAAAACAAAGCTTGTAAGCGTAAAGACGATTTGAGAAATATTGTGACCGATGAACTCTCGAAACTTGGCTACGATGCTTCCATCTGCAAATCCAAATGGGAAAAGACTTCATCTGTACCTGCAGGTAGATAATTTTTGTATTTCCTTTTGTATGTGCTTTATTGATGTGTCAATTTTGTTCAATTTTGTACTGAATTATTTTCTTTTGAAAATTGTTCAGGTGAATATGAGTACATTGATGTGATAGTGGAAGGGGAAAGAGTGTTGATTGATGTAGATTTCCGATCGGAATTTGAGATTGCCCGATCGACGGGGAGTTACAAAGCAGTTCTTCAATCGCTGCCGTTCATCTTCGTCGGAAAATCCGATCGGCTTCTGCAAATAGTATCGATCGTCTCGGAAGCGGCTCGGTTGAGTTTGAAGAAGAAAGGCATGCACATCGCTCCCTGGCGTAAAGTCGAGTACATAAAATCCAAATGGCTTAGCCCTCACACTCGAATAATTGATACCGCCGCCGTAGCACAAGCCGGAGCCGAGAAAACAGCAACTGGCACCGACAGCGTAACCGAAGCACTAGCCGGAGACGAGAGTGAGGTCAAGGAGGAGTTAGCTGAAACTGCTGAGAGTAAAGAAATATCTGATACTGAATTTGGAGAATTAGAGCTGATTTTTGGTGAGAAAACGCTATCGTCCGCATCTTTTGAGTCCAATAGCAACGAGACCAAATCGTCAACGTTGTTTACATCGCCGCCGCCGTTGAAGTTTCCCGGCAGCGAGGAAGAGAAGCCGGTAAAGCCGGCAATGATGACGTGGCAACCTCCGGCATTGAAGCCCAAGAGTTGTGACAGAGGAAACAAGGTCGTCGTCACCGGATTGGCTTCCCTTCTCAGGGAAAAACCCTAAAAAAGTTTTGTTTACTTTATTCTGAATATTTTCTAACTTTTTTCCAAAAATTTTCTAGTACGTACAAATTATAAATATATAAAAATATATAGAAACGATCGGAGTTTCAGATTTTATGATCGGAAACCCTTTTTTTCAATTTTTCCGTTCTCCATTATAATTCCCCCTTTTTTTTTTGTTTTTTTTTTTTGCAAGGGCCTGTAATAAGAATCTAGAACTATCCTTGTTGTAATAATTTTCCAAAGCATTAAAAATTGCAAAAAGGAGAGAACAAATCATTACGCGTATCGTGTGTCATTTTGCTTTTTTATTTATTATTGGTAGCATAATGTTCTAGGTATTTTAATCTATTATAATGAAATATTAATAACTAATTGCATGATTTGAACTCGTGATCTTTATAAGATTAAAATTTGCTTACATACTATTTTTTGAATTTTATTTATGAGATTAAATATAACTTATTATTGTTATTAAACTCGGGATTTATAAGTTATCCATAGATAATTTTATCCTCGCCTTTTCACTATTTTGTCTTGGGTAATTTTTTTGAAAATAATGCATATCCAAATGTTTCCTAACTAGGGAACAATCTGCATTTTCAGTCTTTTTTTAAAATTCACATTTATTCATTTGAGAGAAATAATTATAGGGGTATGGGGAAGAATACATAGGAAGAAGAGAATGCAGGGTGTGGGAGGGATGACGGCATGAACTCGTGCCATCTTGAACGCCGTGAAGAAGAGGCAAAGAGGTAAGAGTAGGAGTCATTAGAATAACGTGATATTCTCTTTTCGTGTGTGTTCTCAAATGGAGTAATTTTCTCTCTTTCCCCCCCTTTTTATACTTTTTGAAGTGTTTTTCTTTTTTTGAATTTCTAGGTCTATATATAAAAATACGATTCAATTTCATGGCACCTATTCATTTTAAGCCTAGGCTAGCATACGTTTGTCTTCGAAAGCGTGTGTATCATGTAAACTTATGTTATGTTCTATAAAACTTTTTTTTATCTATCTTATTCTGTGGGATTCACTTAAAGTAATATATAAACGTCGGCAGAGCTAGAGCGTCGACAATGGGTTCAGGGTTCCGGCAAACCCAGTAACGTTAGTCCAAATCATATTTTTTTCTTAAGAAATTTATTGAGTAGGTACAAATTCTTACTTTAGAACTCAATGACATAAATATGTTAGAATCACGAATCTAGTAACTTTAAATTCTGACTCCGTCTCTATATGGACACCTCTTATTCAGAAGTTTACCAATCTAGAAACTTGTCCGTCCTGCTTAAACTGTCCTCGTCAACTCGCTTTCCGTCACGGGCGTCTCAAAAAATTATCGGGTGTGATTGATTGGATGAGATTTCTTCATTACTCAATCATCAAGTTTGTCTTGAATAAGAACATGAGAATAAAGAAAGTTCTAGTAGAAAATATTTTCCCTTTATATGTGATGCAAATTTAAATTAGTCGGGTCTTTTTTTTTAGACAATGTGAATCTCGATTAATTGAATTAGTAAATCTATATCATTGAGGTGAAATGATTAAAACAATAATAATAGCTCTAATAAGAAGGTTTTCTTTTTATTAGAAAAAGATTAATTGAGAAAAATAGGTAAATGATGAGGTATTAACATATTGTTGGGCTGATTTCCTCTACTCTTGATAATTATGTGAAAGAAAAATCTTGAACTTACTCGTTACTCTACCTCAGCCTGTATTTTCTTTTTGTAATTTTACTCGATTATTTTTATATTTAGCATATTCTTAAATAGTGTGTGATCCATTATGTTATGTGGGTGAACAAACTTGACCTTCCTTTAATTCTGTAGCTACGTACAAAAGATTCTTATGATCTGATTTTTTTAAAAATTTCGTGCATAGCGAAAATTTAATGCACTAAATTGTCTTTTTTTTTTTAAAAAGTAAAAGTTACAAAATTAATGAGCTTTAACACGTGGTTCTAATATCTGGGGAAAGTAAAAATTAGGGAAAAGGAAAATAGGAGGAGTGGTTGATTTCTAGGTTCCAACTCCCAAGCAAAGAATACTTTCTTGGATTTACACACTATTGACTGTTTGTTGGGTAATTAATTACCTCATAACCTTTTTAAAATATGTTTACTTTTATGATCTACTAGAATAAATTATTATTTTAATTATTTGGTCTTTTTCACATAACATTGATAAAAAAAATAAAAATAACACATGAGATCCCTAAATAATTATATAAAATCTTTGTAGAATCATTTTTTTTAGTTAAACTTTTAATGGGTCAATGCAAGAACTTAAATTGAGTAGGTCAACAAATTGAGGTGGAAATTTATGATCGTCTACGTGGCAAGATTAGAGTCAAACAACAGAAAAGATAGCAAATACAAAAGGTTTTTTTTTTCTTTTTTTTTTTCTTTTTTTTTTGTGGTTTTGAAATATTAGAGTTTAAGTATATAGATTACATTTATTTGACTAGAATTTTAGGTTTCACAAATAGAAAGGGGATACTAATATTTTTCTAGAAATTGTTAACTTGCAGAAATGGTAAATAGTTATCCAATTTGCCTTTTCTTCTTTCATATAAATATCAACGATATATTGAACTAACTTACGTCTCTTTTAGTTTTCAACAATAAATAATAATGATCATCAGATTTAGAGGCGCATTCAAGATTTTAATTTTATTGGTATTAATTCACAATTCTATTACATCTTATTTAATTTAGTGAATTCAAAATTTATTATTTATACATATTTAATAATTTATTGAACAAAAATATAAAGTATGAAAAAAATCTATTGGTTCAAATGAACCCATAACCTCTCCACGGGATACACTCTTGATCGGGCTATTTTCTCTAGATGGTGGCGAACACGGAAATCTAATTAGGGAATTAAAAAAAAAAGTGTTCTTATATATATATATATATATATATATATCATTTAACACAATACAATTTACCGGTAATGGGATTATTTGAACCCTTGAATAAATGTGGCTCTCCTTGGACTCAAATTAAAAAAATATCACTAACCAAGATTTAAATGTATAAATTATTTTATTGTAAGCGCATTAACAAAGTTTTAAGTTTTTAACACATAAGTTAGATCAGTGACAGAGCCAGAATTTTAATTAAGGGAAGTCAAAATATGAAGAAATAAACTCATCAAGAAGCCAGTCAGTGTTATTACTGAGCTAAACAATATAATTTTCTGTCGAAGGAATGTCGGTTGACACCCATAGGGTGAATGTGGCTCCGCCTCTTGGCTAGGCACCAAAATACTTTTTTTTTTAAAAAGAAAAAGATGCGATTATAATTTTGGGCATATTCCATGAATATGTTTTTTATGAAATTATTAGCAAAGATGTATTTGGTTCTTATCAATCCCAGCTTGGAGGCACTGAACATTTATCTTTTTTCTTTTTCCCAGATTAATCCATAATTATAGTTTATTAAATCAGTAAATTAAACTCTTATTCTCTGACACCAATTGCGTAAAACCACGTTGGTCAATCAGAGGTGTTTTAACTGATTAAACCACTCTAAATAACAAATTGCCTCTGCTACAGACCTAATCTGCTGTCATATTTTATCACAATAATTAAAATAATTAATTACTATATAAGTAAATCATCATGTTATTTCATCTTTAAATATTCTAAAGTAATTTTTATATTTCTTTAAAGATTAATATATTATATCTACACAATGATTGTTGTGGGGGCTTTTGGCAATCCATTGTGTAGTGTATATCCTATATTTTAACCTTATTTTATTTGCATAAAATAATAAAGGTGGGGTCTAGTAAAAGTTATAAAACTCTGAGAACCAAAATTAGATGAGAGGAGAAGTTTGTGGGGTCACTTTCTTCATTATTAATTACAATACTATTTCTGGTTCATAATAAGTGATTTTTTTGTAATTTTTACATAGATTAAAAAATTTATCTTTTAATATTAATTAGCAATAAAATTAACCACATTAATATTTACTATATCTTCGCATAAACACTTCTAACATATATTTTAACATTATTTATTCAATGAACAATATAAAAAATTAATAATTAATTCATTCTTAAAATATAAAAAAATTATTTATTTTGGACCACAAAAAAGATTAAAAAATCCATTATTACGGATCAGAGGGAGTAATTATTTTATATATGTTTTTATGAGTGGCAGTGGGGTCCAGATATCTGTACAAAGCAAAATCAGAAAAAGCTATTGCCCAAAGCTTTGACAATAATAATAGCTTTATGAAAGCAACCCTCCACCTACCCTCCTTTATCTACCTTTTTTTTTTCCTCCCCTTTCTCTCTTTTCTTCAATTGTAGTATTGGAATTTTAGGGTAGAATATTAGTCGGTAGTCGAACGTATTTTTTTCTCTTTATATCAGTGATTTTAGTATTATGCTCATATTTTCTTAATTTTAGATTTCTATATTACGATCAGTTGTTTCTTTTTGCTTTAGTTATCTTGTTAATGTTATTATACTCTTTTTAATTGTTTAACTATTATCGTATTTCTTTATTGTCGTGAATGTGCTCTTCTTTCTTGAATCGAAGGATCTATCGGAAATAACATTTCGCTACCTTCACAGATGTAGAAGTAAAGTCTGCATACGCATTATTCCCTTATGTTCTTTTTATTGGATTATATTGTATTCATTGTTGTGTTTATTACGATGAATTTCATTTGTTAGAAAACTTAAGGAATTTGTGAAAATTCTGTTTTAATTTTTCATTTTTCCTTGTTTTCCTTGTGGTATCTATGCAGAAAGGTGGTGATTTTCCCTTGTTTTCCTTACTCATATATGGTGTTTCACACTAAATAATTTAATATGACATGTTTTCTAATGTATATTTCACTTTTATCTCTTAATCATGTACATAAATATGGTTTCGATGTTTCACATGTGGTGACAAATTTTTTCTGAGAGATTTATGGTGTGTTAAATAATGCATTTTGACTAGATATTTATAATAACTTCATCTTTACATTTAAATTTTAGATCAATTAATTAGTGCATTTTGATACCTGAGGTGAAGTGTTAAGCACAATATGCCAAATAATAGAGATCAAGATGAGTAGTGTTTATTTTTTTTAAAATAATCCTACTAAGAAAATAGTTATATGAGAAAATAAAGTTGAAGGCCTAAGTTAATAACAGTAATTATCTCTACCTAAGTACTCATTTTCACTTTATGAATTTCAAACTTATCTCATTAAGGCTCCAAAAAAAAAGAAAACTTTTCTTGATTAGGATAATTTTTTTTAATGCACATATTCCAAAATTGTACCTTAATAGAGCATTGAAAAGTTGAAGGCCCCTACCTCCTTTATTTCAAGCTTTTGCAAAAATTAAGTAGGTGGTGTTTGGACATAAAAATTATATAATTTTTGAAAAACAAAATAGTATATGAATTAAGTAGAAAAATAATACTTGAAATTTGAAATTATGTTTGAACATGTATTTCATTTGAAAAAATTATTACATTTTTATGAGTTGAGAATTTTTTGTTTTTAAAATGTGGTCAAAACCACTTTCTAATTTTTGAAAAACTCAATTTTAAAAACTTGCAAATTTTCACGGACAAACACATTTTTGAAAGAAAAAAAAAAGAATTTTAATTTATGGACAAGCTGGTCCTAAGTTTATTTTTCTGAAAATTTTCCAACTTTTCAAAAACTCAAAAGCTTGTGAAAAAATTATTTGTAAACTACAAAAAAAAAACATTGCAAACTTTGTTTCTTGAAACATTTCAAACATATTTTAGGAAGAATAAAATTATTCTCAATGACGAAACACAAACCATACAGAAAACCGATACATGAAAATGTTCGCAACTCAATAAATTGAGTCATTAAAAGAAGATAAAAATATGTTAAAATCAATGAAATTACCCAGAATGTGTAAACTTTATAAAGTTCAGCATATACAATTTGAATTCTCTTTATTCCTATTTTATGAATTATTACTGCTATATTTCAGGAGCACTATATTTTGCTAAAAAAACTGGACCATTTTGTATTTATCTGTTACAATAATGGGGTCTCTAGTGTGTTACATATATAATGTGGTCCTTGCTATAAATATATATTATATAATGGATGTTCATTTAGTATTCCGTTGTAAAAAAACTTCCTGAAGAAGCTTATCCATATGAGACACTGCCGTAAATATGTTTATCTATTTAATATTCTATTGGAAATAAGCCTCCTGAAGAAGCTTATCATTTTGGTACTCCATTACGGATAAATATTACCCCCGGAAGAAGATTATCCACATCTGGTACAGTAGCAACTTGCAGTAGCAGCTTACACAGCAGCTTACAGAAGCAGCTTACACAGCAGCTTGCAGTAGCAGCTTACACAACAACTTCCTTCTTCTATAAATTGAGGAGATTTCAGTTCATTATGTACATCAGTTTGAAAGTTCAATAATATATTAGTTNTCGTTATTTTATAACACGTTATCAGCACGAGACTCTGTCATCTCGAGCAAATACTTTGAAAGTATCAAAGGTAAGAACTTTCTTTTTCTAAATAATGTCAAATCTTTCTAAACTTGAATTTGTAGTCCTGGATATATCAGGCAAAAGCTACATGTCTTGGGTGCTTGATGCTGAAATTCATCTTGGTGCGATGGGTCTGACAGACACCATCAAGGACAAAAATAAAGCATCAAACCAAGACCTTGCCAAAGCCATGATATTCCTACGCCATCACCTTGATGAAGGCTTGAAAATAGAATATCTCACTGTTAAAGATCCAGTCATACTGTGGAATAATTTGAAAGATAGATATGACCACCTGAAGATGGTCGTTCTTCCACAGGCACGTTATGACTGGACTCATTTAAGGCTACAAGATTTTAAATCTATCAGTGAGTATAATTCTGCTATGTTCAGGATTATTTCCCAATTGAAATTATGTGGTGATAATATTACTGATCATGATATGTTGGAGAAAACTTTCACCACTTTTCATGCCTCGAATATGCTCATGCAGCAGCAATATCGAGAGATGAGATTCAAAAAGTATTCTGAACTTATCTCCCATCTCCTTGTAGCCGAGCAACATAATGGCTATTAATGAAAAACCATGAAAGCCGACCAACTGGTTCTTGTCCATTCCCTGAAGTGAATGAGACGAACTTCCACCAAGCTAAGTATGGAAGAGGTCGTGGCCCCAGTCGTGGTCATGGCCGTGGTCGGGGAAGAAAATATAATCATGGTAATAATAATGCACCAAAGAACCCTCATAACCACCAGCAATGGAAAAGGAAGGAACAAAAACATGAAGCGGTGCAAGCAACAAATGCAGAAAATGCAAGCTATAGATGTGGGGGAAAGGGCACTGGTCACGTATCTGTCGTACGCCAAAGCACCTGGTTGAGCTTTATCAAGCCTCCCTGAAGAAGACAGACAAAAATGCTGAAGCAAATTTTATTTTTGAAGATAATTTAGACTTCATGCATTTGGATGTAGCTGATTACTTTGCACTCCCAGAAGGAGAAACAAGTCATGTAATCGCTGATGAATCTGTAGAAATGTAAATATTTTAATTTTTGTTGTTTGTAGTAGATAGTATGGTTATGTAATAGAAGTTACGTTTTGATAATAATGTTTATTATAATATATTTTGTTTATGTCATTTTGAAGAATATGGATAATCCTCAAATTATGTTTGGATCAAAGACCAATCATGAAGATATTTGTGTAATTGATAGTGGAACAACTCATGCCATATTCAAAGATCAGAAATACTTTTCTTATTTGCATAAGGAAAAAGCAAATGTTTCTACAATTTCTGGTAATATAAGTTTGATTGAAGGCTCCGGAAGAGCAATTGTATTTCTGTCTAAGGGAACAAAACTTATTATAAACAATGCATTATTCTCCTCCAAGTCCCGAAGAAACTTGTTGAGTTTTATAGATATCCGCCGAAATGAGTATCATGTTGAGACAATATTTGAAATGAACGAGGAATATCTTTATATTATAAAGAATATTTCTGGCCAGAAATGCATTGTAGAAAAGTTACCAACTTTATCTTCTGGCTTATACTATTCAAAGATCAGTGCAGTTGAAGCACACTCTATCGTAAACCAGAAGTTTACTGATCCAAATACTTTTGAGCTTTGGCATGGCCGTTTGGGCCATCCTGGATCAATAATGATGAGACGAATTATTGAAAATTCAAGTGGACATCCACTAAAGAACCTGAAGATTCTTACAAATGATGAATTTTCTTGTGATGTTTGTTATCAAGACTGCAAGACGACGTGAATGGCCGAGATCTATTCAATGAGTAGGTCAGGGCCCAGGAAAGTCCCTGGGCCATTTCTGCAGAGATGCAGGTTATTTATCTGATCCCCATAAAGCTCGATCTCAAACCGGGTACGTATTTACTTATGGAGGTACTATCATATCATGGCGCTCCACAAAGCAATCTATTGTTTCTACTTCTTCAAATCATGCTGAGATAATAGCTATTCATGAAGCAAGTAGGGAATGCGTATGGTTGAGATTAATAATTTATTTTATTCGAGAAAAATGTGGCTTGGAATGTGAGAAAAGACCCACAATTTAATACGAAGACAATGCTGCATGCATAGCCCAATTAAAAGGAGGATTTATAAAAGGTGATAGAACGAAGCACATTTCACCAAAATTATTCTACACACACGATCTTTAGAAAAATGGTGACATTGATGTGTAACAAATCTGTTCAAGTGACAATCCGGCAGATTTATTCACTAAATCTTTGCCAACTTCAACTTTTGAGAAGATGGTATACAATATTGGAATGCGGAGACTCAAATATTTGAAACAAAGTTTTCATCAGGGGGAGTAAAATATGCGATGCACTCTTTTTTTCCTTACTAAGGTTTTTTCCCTCAGGGTTTTCCTTATAAGGTTTTTAATGAGGCACCTAGCAATGCGTATTACTAAATATGTTTACTCTTTTTCCTTCACTAGAACTTTTTTCCAATGGGGTTTTTTCTAGTAAGGTTTTAATGAGGCACATTATCTTTTAATGAACATCCAAGGGGGAGTGTTATAAATATATATTATATAATGGATGTTCATTTAGCACTCTGTTGTAAATAAGCTTCCTGAAGAAGCTTATCTATATGGGACACTTCCGTAAATATGTTTATCTATTTAGTACTCTATTGGAAATAAGCCTCCTAAAGAAGCTTATCATTTTGGTACTCCGTTATGGATAAACATTACCCCCGGAAGAAGATTATCTACATCTGATACAGTAACAGCTTACACAACAGCTTACAGTAGCAGCTTACAAGCAGCTTACACAACAGCTTGCAGTAGCAGCTTACACAACAACTTCCTTCTTCTATAAATAGAGGAGATTTCAGTTTATTATGTATATCAGTTTGAAAGTTCAATAATATATCAGTTTCTCTCTACACTTGTCTTTAATTTATTTACTTTACAGTCATTATTTTATAACAGTCCTGATTTTAAACTAAGGTCACATCCTTATAGTTCTTTCTTCTACTGCCAACCCCACTTCTCCACTCCCTATAGTTTTTCTCTAATTTATTTTAATTTAGTTTTAATATATATATTTATATCCTAATCGGCGTTAATTTAAATAAAGTACGATTTTGACTAATTACCACTATTTGCGTCCTAAGAGTAAGAACGAGAACTTCTTTTTCTGTATAACTATATGGTATTCGTATTCATTGATATGACTAATTATAGGAATTTCTCTATTTTCAAAGCTTCACCCGAAACATTGGGAAAAGGATAGAGGAATTCCACCTGTCCATCCCTTAATAATAGTAAAAAAAAAAAATAGTGGAAAAAATGTTACTTATAAAAATATTTTGTTACATACTGTTAAAAAGAATTTATTATATACATATACTTGTTAAGTTATGGAATGTGTACAAATATCCAACCAAATTTACTATTTTGTTTGTCAATTTATATTGATTATATACATATTATACATGAAATACATTCGCCGGCAATATATTTTTTTTAATGGGCAACTATTTAAGTTAATTCTTCTTTTAAGTTATATTACTATTGGTCTCGATTTGGTATGTACCAATTATGTCCAACAGATAGGCTTCTTCCTCAACCAACAAAAAAAAGAGAAAAGAAAAGGAAATGTCGTAAAAGGGCAGCTCGGTGCACTAAGTTTCGGCTACGTGCGGGATTCGAAAAAAGACTGAACTATAAGGGTATATAGTACGTAATCTTACCCTGCATTTAATTATTGTACCAATAAATGTCGTAAAGATATTTAATTTTTTAAACATGTGCCTTTTAGTAGATATATTAAGTTGTTAGGCATGTATTTAAGAAATATTTGTTCTTTCAATTTCATTTCTTAATTCACAAAGAAAGATGAGGTGAAGCTGTTTTCTTGGGATATTTGCATGCTCGACAAGTCAAAGAAATTTTTAAGAGAAGTAGTTACTACTTACTAGTAATATTAATTTGAAGTTAGGTTTATCCGAAACTTTAAATCCTAGTTAACCATATTTTATTAGTATAACAAAGATTAGAGTTAAATCCAACTTGTATCATTATGTTATTTTTGGTAAAATAGGATTAAACTTAAATTTCTTCTATGCAATAGTACTAGATTTCCCATCATGTTCTGTTGGTGTAGATGTGGACCTAGGCATTTCATATTCAAAATTTACTAACCCGATTGATTTGGATTCATATTGAATAAATTCTTACAAAAAAGTTCTATTTTTTAGTACTCGAATCCCCGGATATTTAATTATGGGTGAATAGGTCCCGACCGTGTCACTATACTCCCGGGTGGTTATAGACCAAAAGTCAAAGTCTTAGTTTATACGCTTTTTCGGCTATCGAATGTAAATAGTTTATGTCACGAGTTAAAAGTGAAAAAAAGCCCAAAAAAGAATAGATATAATATTTTAGGCAAATCTTACATCGAAAAGTAAAGGAAAAGTAACATTCTTTCTAGTTTCCCATTATCATCTTTAGAATTTGACTCCAAACACTATTAAATACTGAATTTAGCTATGAACTTCGTCGTTAAAACGCTTGTAGCTAAACAAAATTTCCTAATAATATGTGACTAATCCGTCACTAAATACATTGAGAATGAGATTATGATATAATTAGCTTGTAGTTGATGGTGGGCTATAATTGAGTATTTTGGTCACTAATTGCACCATAATTCACTGCACTTTACTAGTGTTTGAGCTTTAATTAGTATTGTTTTGCATTGAGTGTGTGTTCTGTGCCTTGTAGGGGCGATTTCGAATTATGAAGAGGTTTTGGAGCTAACTCGATCTATTTATGGAGCTTTGAAATCTGAGTAAAAGCCCAAGTATTACGTCAAAATTGTGTTCGAGAATCAACGGAGGGATAGTGCACTTAATGGAAGAAACAAACAGTTGAAAAGGAAGTTGTACAGGTGCGCGACCGTGAACGAGACCACTCCAGCGCGCACTTGGCCATGCAAGTAAGGCAGTACACTGCCAGAGGTGCGCGGTCACACCTCCAGGTGCGGGGCCGTGCATGTCCAACTCTGGAAACTCCTCCCAAGTTTATTTTTGTAATTTCGGAAATGACTCTTTTGAATCTATATGAAGCCTAGCTTGCCTAAAAATAGGGCATCTCAAACTTTATGGGAGAATTTTGGATCTAGAGTGGCAAAATGGGAATTGGAAGAACACAAGCACAAGGAATCCATTATTCCTTCCTCACTCAAGATCCGTGTTCGAATTGAATGTATGTTCCATACTTTAGTTCCAATTGTGAAAAACTTCTCCATATCTATGGGGTAGATCCCTTTGTGGATCATAACTCTATTTTTATGTAGTTGAATCATTTTTGGAATATTTAATTGTTGCAGCTATATTCACTTGTTCTTGCAATAGAAATAGGCATAACTTGTGATATCCTTGCATTATATTATTGGTTGAATTCATGGATTCTTCTAAGTAATCGAAAGAGGCTGGTTGAATCATTGATTAAATTTAGTTAGAAAATATTCGAAAAAAGTTTTCCTAAAGACCGATCCACTACGTATTCTTGCATATCTTCACAGTGCTTAAATAAGTTCATCTCGTGAGGTTAAGACTTAATCGAGAGATTAATAATAGAGTGAATTCGAGAGACACACTTGATCATTGAAAGTGAATTATCTAGAGTTAGATCCAAAAAATTATCTTGCACCAATCTTGTCAAGACCCTATTTTCTTTCACTGTAACCTTAGTTGTTTATTCTTTGTCTCGATATGTCACGACCCAATTCGGAGTCGTGATGGCGCCTGTCGTGGAACCAGGCAAGCCGCCCTTTTTAACTAAGCTAAATTCAGTTTCCAGTAAAAATACAATTTTAAACGAATTTATTGATAATACTAAGAATCTGAAGTTAAATAATATTTGAAAAACTAAATTTAAAACCTCCAACCTCGGATCCGGTGTCACTCAATCATGAGTTGCTATTTAAAAAAATAAAGAATGAAGAAATAGACAACATAGTCTCAAAATAAGTGCAACATGTGGAATAAGGAAGAGAAGACGAGGTCGCGATCGCCAACTGCTACCTCAACAACTCCAATGAAAACTCTGTCCGCTGCTCAATATCCACTGCCGGGTCCTGGTGTACCTGAATCTGCACACAAGGTGCAGGAGGTAATGTGAGTACACCAACTCAGAAGTAACGAACCCAAACTATGGGCTGAGAGGTAGTGCCGGACAAAACCTCAGAAATTACAATAAACAATATACAGAAAATAGACATGCTAACAGTTTATCAGAATGAGTAAATATAGCAAGTATGCCAGTATACTCTACATGCTATCATAAACATATATGTATTAAACCAGTATGGATATGCACATAGTGCTCACAACTCTCCCACAGAAGTCCACTCAGTACTATATATGGCTCTCAGGCCCAGGGAAGTTCCATCCCGAAATATGCATAAACACCGGTGACCGTAGTCACTCCGTACTGAGGAAAAAGGCCAATCCAGCCCCACGGAGAAAGTCCATCTCCGGAATACAACAATCGGACAAGATACATGCCCAGGGACGATCCATCCCTCACATAACATCCACTTCGGACAAGATCCATGTCCAGGGAAGATCCACCCCTCACATCAAAGCGCTCACTGGGGGTGTAAGGACTCTGGAGGGGCCCTAGTGGCCCAAGCGCCATATCAAGCCAAAAGAGGCATGATTTAATATCGCTGCGGTGTGCAGTACAATCTCATAACTGTCTCAATAACAGGCTCTCGGCCTCACTCAGTCATTACTCTTCAGTGTCACTCACATGGATCACATATGCATCCATCAGCCCGAAACAATGATAAGTATGCATATAATTAACGACACTGAGACTGAGATATGAAGTGATATGCTATGACGGGACTGAGTATATGAAATCAAATAATCACAAAATGAGATAGTAATATACGACCTCGGGTCTTAGCATTTTCGGCGTGAAGCCTAGAATTTATACTTAACATGATTTCTAAAAGGTTCACAATTACCATATTAACAAAAGTACAAATATCATCAGGGAATAATCACTAAGCGGTGCCATGGGATAAGTCAGGCCACAAATACTCGGTGCACGCCCAGACGCCCGTCACTTGGCATGTGTGTCACCTCAACAATAGTCATAAATCATTTAGCTCGGGGTTTCGAACCCTCAGAACCAAGTTTGGAAACGTTACTTACCTCAAAATCGGCTAAAATACTATTCCGCAGTGCCTTTGCCTCTAAATCCTGCCTCTGAGTGCTCCAAATCTACCAAGTTCAGATTTTTATCATCAAATTATGCTTAAGAAATAAATTCCAAGTGAAAAGTACCAAATTTAGCTCAAAACCCGAAATTAGTCAAAACCCGACCCCCGAGCCCGCGTCCCGAAACTCAGAATTTTTTATATAAAACTGTTTTTCATCATCTCACAAGTCCGTACATATAAAGAACACTAAATTCGTTTGACCCCTCAAATCGATTCCTAAAGGTCTCATAATCTCAAGCCCTGATGCTCCTCTTTCTACTGATTTTTCATGAATTAATTGCTGAGATTGTGTTCTATAGTCACCCATAAACGAGTTTTAATGATCAAAACACTTACCTCTATGAAGAACACTGATTTCCCTCTTCAAAAATCGCCTCAAGAGTTTCTTCCCGTTCAAAGATGGTGTTAAAAGGTCTAATGATCGCAGAGGATTTTAATTTATACTTTCTGCCCAGGTGTTACGCACCTGCGGCCAATGTCTCGCACCTGCGGTCAAAAAAACCGCACCTGCGATTTTTCACTAAACTGCCTATCTCTGCACCTACGATTCACATTCCGCACCTGCGACTTCGCAGGTGCAGTCAACTATCCGCATCTGCGACCTCTTCCCTGGCTGGCCAAATCTCGCACCTGCGGAGCCTCCTTCCGCTCCTGCAGGCCCGCATCTATGATGACCCATCCACAGGTGTGGTTACACCAGCACCAGCAACTTCAGCAGCAACACAAGCACTCCAAACTTCCCGTTAACCACTCAAAACCATCCCGAGCCCCTCGGGACCCCAACCAAACATACCAACATCTCATATATGATCATTCAAACTTAGTTGCACTCCCGAAACACTAAAAATAACATCAAAACACCAAAATCACATCAAATTCAAGCCTAAGAACTTTGAAATTTCTAAAATCCTCCAACGATGTCGAAATTATCCAAAACAACTCCGATTGACCTGAAATTTTGCAGACATATCAAAAATGACATTACGAACCTGTTCCAACTTCCGGAATTCCATTCCGACCCTGATAGCCTATTTTTCATTGTCGACCGAAAATCACCAAAAACTAACTTTCGCCAATCAAGCCTAATTCTACACCGGTCCTCACCAAAATATTCTTAACACACTCCTAAGTCCCAAATCACCTAACGAAGCTATCCGAGCCATAAAATCCGTATTCCGAGGTCGTTTACCAATAAGTCAACTCTCAGTTGACTTTTCGAACTTCAAGGCTATTTTTAAAGACTAAGCGACTAAACTCTTACTACAACCATTCCGATTTCAAGCCTACCAACTCTAACACATCGATAACATTATAACCAACCTATGACAAGTCAATAACAGTAAAAATAATGCAATTTCTATAGGACGACTGACCGGGTCGTTACACGATAGTCACTAATCAATAGCTTTAGATTCTTTCAATTCTTAGGCATATAAATCTCAATTGTTGATTCTCCTGGATAGCAATCAAGCTAGAAACTACGAGAATATTGTTTAAATCCAATCTCTGTGGATATGATATTATACTATTCTATCTTTGACTAGCGACCACAATTTAAGTGTGTGTATTACGCTCATCAGTAGTACAAAAGATGATGATATAAGAATCAGAAATAGTTGATAGCTAATTGTAGAAAACGACTTATCACTAATACCAATTTCAAAATAGTAATAATTGTCCTGCATTTAATCCCTTAATTGCTATATAAGCTATCCAACTAGTTATGACATAATGCTGCTTAAGAAACCTAAGATTGAACACTAACACAGAGTGTAGTACAATCTTTTACTCCAACTATCATATTGTGATCTGAATTTATGATTTATTCATTCAACCCTGGTTACCATTCATGTTAACCGTAAGCAGAGGCGGAGCGCGAATTTCAAGCTTATAGGTTCGGTTCCTAACCCTTTTGAATAACCGAGTTCTAAATTAATAATTTATACACATTTAATAAAAATTTAAGACAAACATAATTTGAATCAAATCTACTGTATTCGGCTAAATCCATAGTCAATAATGTGGCTCCATCTCTGACTGTAAGGTCCGCGATGGAGGTCAGGATGATGAGGACATGGTCAAGAAGATGACCGGCAATATTTTTAAGCTGATAAACTTTCCAAAAGAGAATAGATATAACACTTTAGGCAAATCGCTCATTGCTAACAGAATTTCTTGATAATCTGCAGTTCATTCATCGCTAAATAGAATTAACAACGAATCTTTTTATTTAGCTACAGAATTTATCCGTCGTAAATTCCTATTTTATCCGTAGTGAAACAAACTAAATGTAGTAGCATGGACAGGAACATATCATCTTCCCTTAATATTGTACTGCTAGAAACTATCTAAAGAAAGAGATTAAAAATTACAGTATTTGCTAATTGGTAGGACAATTTGTACTTTGTACTGCATTGAGAGTTAAACAAGAAGATAAGGTTAAGACCGAAAGAAGCAACTATTGAGTGTTCCTATAAATAATCCTTCAAATTGATTGATTTGTAATTTGGTTAGTTGGTTCATCAATTAAATATCCAACATTAAAAAGGGCAGCCCGATGTATTAAGTTTCCGCTATGCGCGGGGTCTGAGGAAGGATCGAACTACAAGGGTTTATAGTACGCAGTCTTACCTTGCATTTCTTCAAAAGACTTTTTCCACAACTTGTACCCGTGACCTCTTTCTGGTCACATAACAGCAACTTTACCGGTTAAATATCAAACATTATATATTTAAAAACAACTCTTGAAGTTTTATATAAACTTTAGTGCATTTTTATAGTAACAACTATATCAACCAGCATCAGCAGTCCATTTCCTTTGCCAAAAATCAAGCACAAGTAAAGGAGCAAGTGGGAAAATTTATTGAAAACTTGTAACTAGTCTTGCTGTTGAAGTTAATCAACAAATGAACTTGACTATGATCCTCTAACTGCAAAATA
The DNA here is from genome assembly GCA_005239525.1 of Nicotiana knightiana. NCBI lineage: Eukaryota > Viridiplantae > Streptophyta > Magnoliopsida > Solanales > Solanaceae > Nicotiana > Nicotiana knightiana. Next base: position 28,216 of record ML408324.1, on the reverse strand, counting down.
ATAAATATCAACTTGATTAGGTTACTTATAATGTTATTTTTTTCTCAAGATTACTTTAGGAAAACTAACGTTTAAATACTATCCTATAGTTAGATGCTTTTCTTTTTTTGTTTTTCACACGGTGTCTGGTACCCGTATTGGAGCTCAATTATATCCGGATTTACGTCGCATAGGGTCCTATTCGGGGGGAAACGCTCCCTACCAAGGATTTTTTCATATTCTGAGTTCGAACCCGAAACCTCTAGTTAAGGAAAGCGCGATCCCATCCACTGCACCACATCTGCTACTTTTCTTGAGCATATCCCACCTTGTCCTTTCTCCTCCCTGCTTTGGATTAGTAGTAATAATTATGTAATAAGATAACAATAAAAAACTATATAATTCTTAAATGCTGGGCAAAGATGTCAATGGAATACCTTACATCTCCCGAAAATTATATTATGCATATAAGTCAAATATCAAATAATATTATTTTTTATATAAAATACTAAATCTTACATATTATGAGAAATTTCTGACTTTGTCATTGTTTAAATAGTTCGAATTTGAACTGTACCTAATTTTCATGGTACTGTAAGGAACATAAGATAAAAAGTGACTTAGCTAGCGTTTGATCCTAGATTCCCAAATTTGATTTGAAAATTTTGATTTGGGTGAAGTATGGTCTGAAGATAAAAATATGTTTGGACATCAGTATTCAAAACATATTTCACTTGTTTTTGAAAAAACATGAAACATGACTTATACTCACAAGTTCCAAAAATTATTACAATTACCCAACAGTACATTCATCAATAACATTTATTATCATTATAGTGCTGAACATAAATAAATTTGGTACAAAATTATTATTTTTATAATGAACTACATAATACAGTAATACACTATCAGATGACCGAGAAGGCGAAGCAGCACTATTACAAATTAATAAATGGTGGGTTCTTTTATAAAATTCAAAAGTTTGAGGCAATTTTTTTATTTTTTAAAAAAATGTAATAGTAATATTTTGGTTTAAATTTGAGAATTTGCCAAAATATAGATAAAATTTATGAACAAACATGTATTTGTCAAAAAAAAATTGGAATTTTTTTTAACAAAATCTATTGCCAAATGGATCCTTCAGGTTTTGACAAGAAGTTCCAAATTCTGCAGCCTAATGTCGTTGTAAAATTATAAAAAATAAGAAAAACAAGAAGAATAATTAATTAGCAAGATTTTAAGGTTTGTTGGGTTGTTGAGAAAACAAGTAAATGAGCATATGATTTTTTGTAGTCAATAGAAATTTCAACCACTTTCAAGCACCTACATTTACTTTTACCTCTGGTTGTTACCAATAGTAATTTCTTAAAAGGAATGGCACACAATTTTAGTCTTCTGCCCCTAATGTATTGTTTTAACTGAAAAACATTTGCTACATAAGTAAAATTGGTTGGAGTTTTAAAGTCTTAACACATTTTGGGTAAATTCCATTGTATATAACGTTGGCAAGTTGAGTGGTTCCACCACCAAAGATTACGATAGAATTATAAAGAGTGAATTTTAAGAAATCACTATTGTTTAGTGAATATTAACTTTCTATAGTTATTATATAAGTATATAATTACTTCATATAACTATTATTTAGTTGTTACGCGACTGTATTCATGAATATAGTAGCGAAATTCGTCTAAAAAAAAGGGGAATCCAATCGTGCGACTGTATTCAATGTATTTGCGCTACTGTATTCATGAATACAGTAGCGAAATTCGCCTAAAAAATTAGGGGAGTCCAACTCCAATTGTTTAATGGTAAAAATTGCACGGGGCGCCCTATTTGGTCGCCCCCATTTAACATATACCCATTTTTTTAAAAACTTTTAACTTGTACCCACTTTTTAAATAACTTCAGCCCCCTTTCTCCTCCTCCTTCTCCTCCTTCGTTTTCTTCTTCTTCTTCTTCGTTTTCTTCTTCTTCTTCTTCTTCTTCTTCTTCTTCTTCTTACTTCTGTTGTTGTTGGTGCTGCTATGGAACTTCAGTTCATGGGATAATTGCCATAAATATGTTTATCAGAACTGAAGTTCGCCAGTTACAAAACAAAAACTTCAGCTCTAGAGCTGAAGTTTGCCAGTTACAAAAATAAAAACTTCAGCAATTATAAACAAAAGCTTTGCGTTAAGACGTGCACAAGTTAAACAAAAACTTCAGCAAATAGAGAACAAAACTTCAGCTACTTCAGCTCTAGAGCTGAAGTTCGCCAGTTTCAAAACAAAAACTTCAGCTTTAGAACTGAAGTTCGCCAGTTACAAAAACAAAAACTTCAGCTCTAGAGCTGAAGTTCGCCTGTTACAAAACAAAAACTTCAGCTCGCCAGTTACAAAAACAAAAACTTCAGCAATTACAAACAAAAGCTTTGCGTTAAGACGTGCACAAGTTAAACAAAAACTTCAGCAAATAGAGAACAAAACTTCAGCTACTATGCTTAAGTTCATCAATTACAAACAAAAACTTCAGCACACTTGGTTCAACACACTTACTACTTCAGGCCCGTCTACTAGAATGCTGAAGTTTTGCGTGATCGCCTTTGCTACTTCAACCCCGTATGCTGAAGTTATGCGAAAAAGCGGGTACAGTTGTAATTTTTTTTTGCAAAGCGGGTACAAGTTAAAACGTGACACAAAAAACGGGTATAGATGCAAATGCCCCTGTCTAATAAGGGAAAGAAGATCAATTAGCGTGTATCACTCCTAATTTAACTCAACAAAATCAAATCTACATAAATTTCATTGCTACTGTGTTGCATTCCATGTATTCGCGCGACTATATTTATAACTACAGTAAGGTAAAAAACAGGGATTAAAACTGTTTAATTTTGTATTCCATGTATTCGCGCGACTATATTTATAACTACAGTAAGGTAAAAAACAGGGATTAAAACTGTTTAATTTTGTATTCCATGTATTCGCACGAATATATATATATATATAAATACAATGAGGTAATCACATTGTATTCGACTGTATACATTATATTCAATTCACATATATTCATGATTTACTAGTATTATATATTGTATTCAATTTACTGTATTCAATTTGATTGTATTCGAACAATAGAAAATCACAAAAACACAACAATATTCGGTTGTATTAAAAAAATACAGGCCTTCAAAATACATAAATACAGGCGAAAAAATAATGTATTTATACAAAAATATAATGTATTTGAGTATATTTGTACAGAATACAATGTTTTGTATCATTGTATATGACTAAATAGGAAAGAAGAGAAGAAAGATCGCCGGAAATGGCGTTTTCCGGCCAAGCAAAACACTGTATATGTTGTATTAAAACTAAAACTGTAGATGAACAAAAAACCTAGCCCTCAAATCTTCTCCGGCGTAGCCATGGCCAAATCAAATCTTCTATTTGTCACTTTTTCAGTTCTTGTTCTTCTTTCAGTTGGCAACGTCAGAAAAAAAGAGAGGACTGAACTTAAATCAAGTATGCTTGCACGGTTTTCCAGTCACGAGAAAAGGATAACTACAGAGGTTTCAGGTTCATCTTGGGTATGAAATTGTCTTTGGCAGGGAGCGTTTTTACTCTATAAAATGGGCTTCTGAACTATTCTGGATTAGTCGGACTCTAATGCGAATACCGATCATCGGATGAAACTAAGAAAGATAAAATGAGTAGCTATAGCACAAGTCATGATTGTAGCTTTGGAAGAACACTCCCTTGACACACAAACTGTCTTGTAAATTCAAAAATGCTGTTCAACAACGTCGTAAAAGTAGTGTATGACCTTAAACCCTATGTTAGAGATCAAACAATATAACAATATGTTGGTAATGTGACAAAAACACTATAAAACATCTACATTGTAACATGGTTGGTCAGCAAGAAAAGAAAATCTGGTATTTAAGTAATGACTATGCTTCAGTCAAACACACCTAAAACTGTTGGGGGTCGTTTGATACGATGGATTTGGTTACTAATCATGGGATAAGTTATTCCAGAATTAAAAATAGTACCGGGATAACTTATACCTGCTAGAGGGCAGTAATCTCCGGATAAAGTAGTAAAATTGACAATTATCCCAGAATTAAAAATAGTACCCAGATAACTTATACTTGCCAGAGGGTGGAATAGTAAGGATAAAGCTGTAAAATTGACAATCTCAGGGTTAATACAACATATCAACAGCCAATAAGAAATACTATCAGAATAACTAATCCAGCATGACTAATGTCAATATAACTAATCCCAGTATAATTAATGTCATGTCAGTATAACTAATCTCATCATAACTTGTCTTCAAACTAAACGATCCCTTCTAGTGCCTCAAAGAATCAAAGTATTTATACCAACCACCTGTTCTGGAATTTCCAGTTCCAATCGAAGCATATAGATCCGTAAATAGATTTGTACGTATAGCCACTTTAGTTGTGCTCGTCCTTTCTCGAAAGTATCTTTTTTCTGGGAACATGGTCAACCAGAAATTATTATGTTCGCGATTATTCATCCACCGATAGAAAAAAAGCTCCAGTTTTCCATTCTCATATGAGGCCGAAAGTGGATTGGCAACATGTCAGCACGAAGTGATTCATCATGCTCAAACATGAGCCGATCGCTTGTTAGGGTTCCATATAGACTTGCCTCAAACATTGTCTATGAAAAATGACTTCCGTCATACCACATTGAAGTAAAGGTTGCAAAAGATTTGTAGCATGTCTTACAGAGACAGAGTTATAAGGAGTCAAAAAAAAGAAGGAAGGAACACGAAAATGATAGATTGATAGCAAATAGCAAACCGGTGTCCCGTACAAACTAGGACAATACCATAAATCCAACAAGACAATGAAAACAAATCACAGAACAGAAGCATCTACTACATCTGTCAGCTTTATTTTGTAGGTGCAAGGAGGGTGAAGTGAAATAAAAGCTTCGGCACAGAAAATAAAAATATATCAATAGGTAGACATTCCATGCGACGAAAACATGGTGGAACTAACAAAGATGGCCGTTATGCGTACTGAAAGATTCAGTCACCTGGCTTCATCTACTTCATTCTTTTCCATCAGCAGCACGAAGTGATCCCAATTGAACTGGAGCTTGTGTTCCCACAACTTTCGATGACCCATAAATGGACACATCTGCACCCTGTACTTTCTCTTTCTCGATTTGTTCCTTGATCCAGAAATATGTAATTCTCAACCCATCCTGAATATTCGGAACACATACATTAGAAGTGAATGGCCCGTACGATAACAAAATCAAACACAAGGATGCTCAAAATGATACCTTCAATTTCATACTAGGAGCCCAGCCAAGCTTTTCCTTGATGAGGGTATTGTCGGAGTTTCGACCACGCACACCCTCTGGTCCGGGGATGTGATGGATAGGAAGCTTCTTGTCCTCAAAACTGAGGACCATCTCTGCCATCTCATTCATGCTTACCATCTCATCGCTTCCGATGTTCACTGGCTCTCTAAAGTCTGATTTTGTTAACCTAAATAGGAATAAATTTGTTTAAACAATGGAAATGGGTTCCAAAACAAAGTTCAACCAGTTCCCGGTTGCTAAAACATCACTTATTAGGACTAACAATCCTCAGAAGGTCCTCTATTTCCTTTTAGAAGAATATATATTTTTTAATGCCAGAGACGTAGACCAAAACAATGCCAAAATCCCTTTTTTGTATCTTTTGCCAAGATTATTAAGGTGCCACAAGATTCCTGAGAAATGTTATTATGCTTAGAGCTCCACGTACCTGAGAACACCTTCAACACATTCATCAATGAAGGTGAAAGATCGAGTTTGCTTTCCATCTCCCCACATCTCGAATTTATCAGTGGAAGTTTGGGCTTTTCTACAAAAAGCAGCTGGTGCTTTCTCGCGTCCACCTGTAATTTAAACAAAAAGTTGATGATTTCATGAAAAAGTCAATGACAATGCAACGACATGTAATTTACTCGAGTGAGATTACCTTTCCATGTTCCAAATGGGCCATAAATGTTATGGAAACGTCCAATGCGACACTCAATTCCGAAGTCCTTGTTGTAATGCTTACATAACTCCTCTGTTGCCAGCTTTTCTAAGCCATAAGCATCTTGAGGCTATTACAAAAACTGAAAACTGTCATCATGCTTCAAATGATCACAATTCCAAATATAGCAAAGGTTTATAAATTTAAGGTGAAAACCTCCGCAGGCCAAGCATCAGACTCCTTTAAGCTGACGTTAGTTTCCAACTGCTTAAATTCAGGGTAGATACAAGCACTCGATGCATAAAAGAACCTGTAACCAACATTTAAAGGTCAATCTCTGGAACTAACACTGTCTCTTAGCTACTATAAGTCAACAAAGGGGACGAATATGGAAAATCAGATACAGCTACAATGTAGAGAAGACTCCTATGGTGGCATTCGTGATGGAACAAATAGACTTGATATGTATATTAAGAGATCAAAAGCTAGAGAAATCAACAGCATGAAAAATGTGCTTCTGAACCAGATTTTTGAGTAAAACCCCGCAAAGTCCATAACCTTGAGTCACATGTTCAAATCCTGTACTTGCAACATCTTGTTTTGCCTCATAAAGGACCACAGCAACAGATTGTGATGCTCCTAGAGAGACTTGTAATAACATTTTACTTTACTTCAGTATATATAAAAAAAGGTTTGCGGATGTACAAAATTTGGCAGTAAATGCACAAGGAAGAGACAAATATAAACAACTTCATCATCTTTCTAAACATAAAATCTACCATACAAGGAAATTGCAGCAGTACCCTACACCTAAAATAATTAACAACTATCTATACATGTGTGTGTTTATAAATATTATTGTTTTCTTTTACTCTCAGGTCATTGGGGCCAGTATGTTGCAGCTGAGGTTTTTAAAGCATCGAAGTTAGACGCAACATTATCTCCGCATCTTCCCACCAATCTAAGGTAAGTACTTCATCGTTTTAGAATTGGAATGCCAAACGATGGTTAGCCAGAAATAGTGTTGCAAGTGAAATATCCATAAGTTCGTGTAACCCTTTCAATAAAAATAAAAAAAAGATATGCCAAATAAAACCACTAGCCCATGAATACTGCATAGGTTTCTTGCATTAGAACAGTAGTCTGCCGCTAAATACTAAACAATACTTAGAAAGCAGGAGAGATTGGCTAACCTCTTAACACCAGTGATTCTTGAAGCCTCCATCATGTTAAAGCTAATCATAGTGTTGTTATACATTATCACAGAGTGGTTGGACTGAATGAAGCCCATACCTCCCATATCGGCAGCGAGATTGAACACATGATCAACTCCTTTTGTGACTTTCAAACAGTTATCCATAACCCTGAGATCAACAAGATGGAACTCGTGACAGAACATGTCCTCAGACATATGCTCATTCTTCTTCCAGTCAGAAGCAATAATGTAATGCCCCTCAGTCTTCAGACGCCTTGCGATGTGGGAGGCAATGAATCCACCAGCTCCGGTAATAGAAATTCGGAGCTTCTCCGAAGGCCAGTAGGGTTCCCTCTCAAGGTTTTCATATGTGTATTCTCCATAACTGGTTCCACCGGAACTTCCCATTCTGTGCATACCAAAATCAAATGGAAAATGTGAGGAATCCTAAGCCAAATAGAGGCAAAACACGTGTCTAGAATCAAAATACTTGTAGACAAAAGGGACATCATAAGAGAAATGAATCTCCATGTGGTTAATACAAAAACAAGTCTAAAGACATACATGTAGGTGGATGAAGGACAAACTCTAGGAGTAAAACACAGAACGGAACATCAAGAATGAATTTTTAACAGAATAAACTTTAAAAGTCGAATGGAGGGGAAAATTGAGTCATTATTAGGAGTACATAGGCAAATCTAGACTCAGTTCAATTAAGCATCAAACTTAACAACAAGTCCACATAAAACCACCCAAATTAAACAGAAAAATTGTATTGAAACATGCAGCTAGTATGCAGAAAATCAAATACTAACAAAAATAACCAAAAAAAAGATAAATTTTTTCCACACCCAAAGAAGCCGGGAAAGAACAAAAGGCAAACTAAAACGTCAAAATCTAAAAGGTGAAAAGCAAATTACATTAGGACCCCCAGATATTAAAATTACAGATTCAGACAGAAAAAAAAAAATTCCAAACAGAGAGAATGCCAAATACCTTTGAAGAAATTGGACTTGTGAGGTGTTGAAGAAGATGGCGAAGCTCAATGATAGGGGGCTATGATTTTTTGTAACAGATCTCTGATTTATAGCCAATATAAATATAAATATAGTTAGTCAATAATTTCCAAGTTTTTCTTGGTTTAAGTTTAAAATAGTAAGCATATAATTATGTGGACAGAAAAGTGTAGTGTCTGATCTGCAATTTAGAACATAGGAAATAGAGTCGGTTTGAACTATCAACTTCGTAATCCATTTTCATTGGTCTATAATAATCCCACGCCTTTAAAAATATAAACTTTCTATCACGTGCCCATGTCTAGTTAATACGAGAATTTCAAGTTTATAAGTTTCTATATATATTAGTTATTTGAGTTATTAAGTTTGAGATTTATTATATATTTATATAGTTTAATAAAAATTTTAATATATATAGGTCCAAGCTAAAAGCTATCGAATCGCCCTTGACCCCTTCTTGGTACCTCCCCCTCCACACCTTATAGGAAGGGGTATCAAACGACACTCCTTCGTGAGAAAATTATATTGTGTATGTAGGTAAAAGAATTTTTTTTATGTATATATACTATTGATTGATTTTCCTTAATTATTTTGACATTATTTAATAAAAATTCTAGCTCAGTCACGACCTCCACCCCAAAACCCAAATGTTTATCTCTATTTGGATCTTTCTTTTTTCTTTAAATATCTAAAATTTACTACCTTAGTCCAATTTTATGTCTCGCGTGACCCATTAAAAGGTAGTAAAAGCTATTTTCGCCAGGAATTTTTCTATTTTCAAAATTCGAAATAGAAAACTCTAATTAAAAGTAAAAGGATTATATCATTTTTACTCGTCCTTTTTGGTTTGTTAAGTAAGAAAGTGAAACCTAAATTTAAACATAATTAAATATTGATTCTTTATTTTTAAAATGATAATATATATTTAAAATTATATGTAAAGATACGAGTATAAGATGTAAACAAAGAAAAGAATATCGACTCTCCAAGTAATAACGGGGAAAAAATAAATGAAAGAGGTGGAGTAGATTATTGAAGTATTTTTAGTTCGAATGATTTGGATTAAATAATTAACAACTATCCTCGTACCTACATGACCACCATCTTTCAAAAATAATAAGACACACATTATATAAAATATCATTAGTGTTTTGGTAACCAATTCTTGTAATTAAATGGTAAAAGTTATGACGTCAAATATTCTAAATCATTATAAACGAGAATTGGAGTATTATAAGGTTATATCATTTAATTTTTTATGTCTCAAATATTCACACCTCGGTTCCTTAAAATATATTTGCATAAAAATGTTTATAAATCACGTTTCTAGAACTAAAAGTATTACATCGAAAATCTGCACAAACAAAAAAAAAAAAAAGACACCAAAATTTCTGACGATAACATGTGAACTTGGGACATATAAAAGTATAAAAAAATCAATTCTGTCCTTGAGAAATATTAAATTAAACATTGGCTTTCATGAATTGCGAATATTATTTAAACTATTATGATCTGTCGACTTGTATCAGATATTTTAAGAAGCATTCTAATAAGAATATTAAATAGCTTTATCAGTGTGAACATTTATTTTGCATGATAATTGATCAATTATTTTTTGTTTTTTCTGTTCTTGTTTATATATTTTTATCTCTTTCATTTTGTCGTATAGAATAATGGAATCATGATTTGATTCCTCCAATAATTGGAGACAGAAAGCAATGACTACTATTCGTCGTTTAACTTTTGAAAAGACTTTCAAAGAGTGTTGGAAAGAATCGTAAAAAATAAATACAATCAATAACAAAAAGAATTGTTAGCATTGATATTCTTTCCACCTAAATATGTAAATGAACATAATGTTTCATATTTCTTCCCATGCTTAACTCTGGGTTGAGTAATTCGATATTTTGTTGGTAAAATGTTGCAAATTACCGGATAAAATAGTCGAGATGCGTTCAAATTAATTGGAAACCATAATTTTGAAAAAGAGCACATATATTAATAATGGTGTTTCAATTTGCAAATTGGTGTTTGTTGTGAATTTAGAACTTTTATTAGAACTTGAATTTTTTTTTTCCAGGTAAAAATATTAGTTAGAAGGTGTATTTCAGGTCAAGTGGTTCAATTCTTCAACTTCCATTCACAAAATTTTGACTTTACATATGTTTAATATATGTATATATATATATATATATGATGGCTATTTTTAAATTAAAAGTTTGGCGGAGGCTATATAGGTTAATTCTTTTTGAGAATTATATACTTTTAGTCACTCCCGAAAAGTATATATAAAATGTACCTACGTTATATAATTTTTGGCTAGACAGTGCAATTAACTTCAGCCGACTGACCAATTTTGTATTTGCATGTTCTTCTTTGTCTTTTCTAACTTCAATTACAAATGTCGTGCGCTGATATTCAGCTTAATGTATGCATATTTTGATGTATATTGTCTCGCATTATGCTCATGTCTCATAAATTTCGGATGTGTAATATAATGATTTGTGCTAATTTATGGTATTTGAGTTTTTGACTTAAATTGTCCCTTATCTATGAGGGTAGGTTCATTTTTGTCCTTCAAATATAACTCATACCATCTTTAATCCCTTAAGTTTGCTAAAGTAGAGCATATTTGGTCTTACTAACATAAACTAAGTTAAAACTAACAGAATGAACAATTTTTTTAACGGTGCTTTCTCAAATGATAGCCCTCTGCCTTCTTTCATAATTGAAGAGGCATTATTTTTTTCTTTTCACTGATGCACATTTTCCTTGTGTTTTCATTTTCCTAGGACAAGGTAAAACTAAAAACTTCATATGTTGTATGAATTCTGCACATCAAAAACATATAAAACAAAAATAAAGAGTCATTAAACTCATCTCCTTCGTAGAGAAAATGTTAAACTTCTGAGAAGTGGGCTATAGTAGCTATTTACAGTAGCAAAAGCAAAATAAGAGTTACTAAAATCAACTCTTTTACATCAGCCTTTTAGCGACAAAAAATAATCTCCTAGGCGTATCAACCTATACATATAGTCTTCGACAACATCCCAACTATTTTACACCAATCTTCAGCAACAAAATGGTTCTTCTATAGTAGCAAAAAATATCCTCTTACAGCAGCAACAACTAATCTTTTCTAACAGAAACTTATATACTAAAAAATATATCTCCAGTCACCTCTACTTTCTTGAGTTGTGTGCATATAATCCTGGTTAGTTGGTCCTCTTCTTACCTATAATTAAGAAAATATTACAGTCACTGTATTAATAATATAATCAAATAGAGCGATATGTGTAATAAACTCATACCTGAAGCTTTATAGGAGCAAAAGATGCAGTAGAATATGAGGATTCTTGTCGCAATATCTCATCATCATGAGAATCTGGATACACATAATTTAACTTGCAAGTTCTTTTATTATGTCCTGGATTGTGGCATAAGCTACAGTCCAATATTTTCTGCTTCCTTTTCATTTTTTGCCTACTTGCTCCAACTTCATCAGACTCTTTTCTCCGAAACTTTTGTTTTCTTCCTTTGGTACTTTGTCTTTCCAATCGTGGAGGTAAAGAAGGTATGTTACTCGACATAGGCCACATCTCTTGACCATTCATAGGTAGAATAGAAAATGCATAGATCCTTTTATAAGTTTCTACCTTATAACAATCATCCACATATGAATTAATGTCATCATGTTTAGCCCAAATAACAGCAATGACATGTTTGCAAGGGATTCCTGTTAGATCCCATTTCCTACAACTGCATTTTCTATTTAACAAATCCACAGCCCAACTATTCATTATGCTTGCTCCGATTATCTCATAATTCCACTCATTTGACTTCCTAGGAATAAATTCTGTTGCACTAGCTTGATTTTTGTGCAATCCATCCTTAACCCTAGGACAAATATCACCATCATTCCACTTGGCACCTTTATCCCTATTTGCTTGTATCTTTGTCATAAGGTGATACCTTAACTTCTCCAATAAAGTTATAATCGGCTTATCTCTAGCCTCAATGATCATGCTATTAAAACATTCACACATATTGTTGAGTAAGGTATCACATTTCACAGTTTGAGGGAAGTGAGATTTTGACCATTCAGCAGGTGACTTTTTATTGAGCCAATCAGTAGCTTCTGAATCTAGATCACAGATGTCAACCATGCAATCATCAAACCACTTTACTGTTGTAGCCTTTGCAGCCTTCCAAAGGGCATTCCTGAGAGAGATACCACTGAATTCGGTCCTCTTGCATTTGTTATGGAGGTGTCTCACATAGAATCGATGACAAACATAGGGCAATAACTCATTGAACGCTTCAATCAAGCCTTTTTGCTTGTCTGACATGAAGCTCCAAGTGCCATCATCATCAATGTCGAAGTCAAGCTTCAAATAATTTAAAAACTATCCCCACGATTCCTTTCTTTCATTCTCTACAATTACATATGCTATTGGAAATATATTATTATTCGGGTCAAGCCCAACAACAGTTAACAATTGAGTCCCATACATTGGACCCTTGATCCAACAACCATCCACCCCAATTATTCTTCTACAACCACTCTTAAACCCCTCTTTACAACCACTAAAACAAATGTAGATTCTCTGGAATCTCTTAGGCTTGCCGGGCTCCTCATTTTCAACTAACTTCATATAGACAGAGGTATTTGGATTTGTCCTCCCAATTTCATTGCAATAGTTCCACAATACCTTGTATTGAGAATTAAGATCTCCATCAATCAATGCAAGTGCTTTTTTCTTAGCCATTCTACATTGTGATAATGTCACTTGAACTCTCAGCTCCATACTAACATGATCTCTGAATGTACCGATTGCCCAATACCTATTAGAGCTTATGGCCTTAAGGTATCTTCGTGCAATATAAGAAGATGTGATTGATTTGTTGCGATGATTCCAAATCTTACAATCATGAGTGGGATCGTATGTTCTGATCTGAAAGGCCCTATCTCGATGCATTCTTGAAGCTAGAATCTCCCACTTACAATCTGGATGACCACAAGTTGCTCTCACTCTTGAGTTATCATTCTTGCACCACTTAATATATTTTCCTTCATTAACTTCATGAGTTATTACAGTATATTTGAACTCATGCTTGTTTTCAAAAGTTAGTTCTAATGCCAACACTGGTTTATCCCCGTCCGTCTTAGGATTGAACTTAGGAAAGTTGAAACTCTCACTATCAGAATCACATTCTAAACTCTTTGTATCATCCGAGTCAACACAATCTGAATCACCTTCTTCGGCAACCATCTTTTTCTTAACTTCTTCACTAACTTCGTATCTATGGTTCAAATATTCATTATCATCCGAAAAATCATTTTCTGAATCTTCCAACTTATCATCAGTTGAAGAATGCTCATTATTTATTTCTTTCTCTTGTTCTACTCCACCAACTTCATTAGTATGTATAGTTCTTCTAATATAGGAATCAAGATGTTCAAAGTACACCCCAACCACCTTATCATCTGGAATATTTTTGGATACCACAGTGGCTTCTACATCAGTCGAAATAAGTCGCATTCTATTACCATATCTCCCGCACTTATGCCAGAAAGTAACTGAATCTCTGTCATAACCGCATAATTCTGCCATGGAATTGAAATGTGACAGCTTTAACTTTGTATTGTTAACATAGTCAATAAAATCTACACGTCCCCCATGATAATTTCTGCTAGGTTGATGCTTCATGGTACCACCATGTGTTACTTTTATACTGAAGAAAAAAGCTTCATATGTAGGGTCTGTCAAAAAAAATTAAACCTATGTTACACCTTTTTCTAGTGAAAAGATAAAGCTTATAAAGATTCTCATGTGAGAGACAAACTTATTTATTCCTTATTGCTTGTCTTTATTCTTATTTTTTATTCAAAAGACTTCTGTTATATCTTGCATTTCCTGAAAAATAGAGGAGATTTATTTTTTAATAACCTTATTATAATGTAATGAAGCTATCATTTTTTGCATAGAAATAAAAAATACTAAAGAATGAGAAATGAAATCAACATACAGTAAAAAAATCACATTTTTTTCAGTTTGATAAAAACCCAAATAGTATTCCTTGCTAAAACCTTACCATAATTGGGCATTTCGCTGCCATGGCATCTAATAATCATTGGTGAAGATGAAGAAATAAGTTTCTTCACTTGAATCTCTTCTTGTTCTAGTCAATCAAAAATTTTGCAGAGGGGCTAGGGTTTTTTATGGAAGTATTTCTTCCCAAATTGAGTTGGGAAAAAGATTGCAAATGAAGGTAGTCTTTGACAGATAGGTTTAGTACTTACCAAGTCACGTGACTGTCACATGGGACCCCTTCCGTTAGTTTTAACTTAGGTTGTGTTAGTGAGATCAAATATGCTCTACTTTAGCAAACTTAAGGGATTAAAGATGCTCTGGGTTATATTTGAAGGACAAAATGAACCTATTCCCATAGATAAGGGACAATTTTAGTCAAAAACTCGTGGTATTTCTATGTGTAGGAATCATTCGGATGCAATTTGGAAAGAAAGTGTGCAAATTGGAGAGAAATGGGAAGAAAAGGCAAAAGTGCACATTTGAGGGCCACAGGCAGCGTGGGGCGCTACCTGTGGTGCACAAAACAGAGTGCTGAAAAGTTGAGTGCCAGGGACAGCACCCCACCCTGCCCTGGGTGTCAAGACGTGAACATGTCCTATTTCAATCGGGACTCGGTTATTTCGACCCCAAGACGCCCCCAACTCATATAAAAGCCAATCTAAATCTATTTTAAGTAGGAGGATGTGACTTTGAGAGAGAAACAAAAGTACGAAACACTTGGAGGCACGAATTCAATCAATTCTTGCATTCTTCTTCTAGTGTTCATTGATTTTATGTTTAAAAATATTATTTTTGATGATTCTATGAACATGAGTGGCTAAGAACCGTATTATTCTTGGGACATGGGTCCTACATGAATGTTGACGTTTGAAGTTTAAATTGACGAGTTTGATTTTATCATATTGGGTTGTTTATTTAATCCTTATTTTAGTTATTTTGCTGAGCAGCTAACAGTGAAATACCATCTACGAATCTAGAGTTGAACTCGAAAGTAGGAATTCTAGATTGCATATAGGATCAAATAGAGCAAGTTCTTGAACCCGGGCATCGGTCAACGGATTCACAATTAGGATAGAAATATACCTAATTGTCTTGCTTGGTTGAAATACAGGAAGTGTAAATGCATTTTTGTTAGTCTTAATTCCATAGACATATAGGCATTAAGTTAACTCGAATAGGCGAGTAAAAATTCGACAGATTCTTATGAGTAATATCAACCATGTCAATCAACAATCCAGATAAATCAGTTTGTCATTTTAAACCAAGAACGCAACATGATTGTTAGTTAGCCTATGACCCTGGAATATCCCTCCTACTGATTGTGGTTGATTTCTAGTTATTTCATTACTTGATAGTTTTTTAGGAAATAAATTAGTCACTTACATATTTTGTGAGAAATCTCTTGAATCTATAAGTTGTTGAGTTTGAATTAGTCAAAAGTTAATCATAAGTCTTCGTGGGAACGATACTCTACTCACTACTCTATTATTTGACGACCACATATACTTGCATGAGTGTGTTTGGTCGCAACAAGTTTTTGCCTCCATTGCCGGGGACTTAGAAATTAGCTACTTGAATGAGTTAATCTTTTATTATTTATTTGTTCAAGTTTTAATTTTTAGTTTGCCTTGTTTGTGTTAACGCAGGCTCTTCTCTTGAATGCGGAGGAGTAGCAGCGCAAACAACCTCCTCCCTCTTGATCCTAAAATTGAACAAACACTTCACAGAGTGAGGTGGGAAGTCAAATCTAGAACTAGAATAGAAAAAATGTTGGACATCGTAGTTCAACCACAACCACTAGAGATGGAAGGCAATGAAGAACGTCCTGTGATACAAGCTGCAAGGCCCAATCTTGCAAATATGACTCAAGCCATTGTGAATCCTGATATCACGGGTCACTTTGAACTCAAACAGTATAGGGTACAAATGATTCAGTCCACAGGGAAATATGTGGGTCTATCTCATGAAGACCCGCAACGGCACATTCAGAACTTCCTGGAAATTACGGATACTTACAATTATCCTAATGTTTCCAAGGATTATGTCAGGCTGACACTGTTTCCCTTTTCACTAACGGGGGAAGCCAAAGAATGGTTGCAAAAGGAGCCCGCGAACTCAATACACACTTGGGATGATCTAGCAAGAAAGTTCTTAATCAAGTTTTTTCCCACTAAAAAGACAAAGTCCTTGAAGAGCCAGATTCTTGGGTTCCAATAATGGGATGACGAGACTCTTCGTCAAGCTTGGGAAAGATACAAGAAGCTACTCAAAGACTGCCGGCATTATTGTCAGACTGATGAGGTGTTAGGTCATACTTTCGTTGATGGGTTAGACGAGACATCAAAGATGAATCTTGACTCAGCTTGTGGGGGTAGTTGCATGGCGAGGCCATATAATGAAATCCAACTCCTGCTAAACAATTTTACTGCTAATGATCATAATTGGCAAGGATATGAGGAATCACGAAGAGCGCTTAAACAGAAAGCAACCAGTGTAATTGAGATTGATGACTTCTCATCCATGAGAGCAGATATAGAAAAATTGGCAAATCAGATGAATAGAATGACAATGTACCAAACACAACATATGCAACATGTACAACATATGTCTACTTGCTGCGAATTATGTGGTGACAGTCACACGAGTGACATGTGCCCCACGAATTCAGATCTATCTATTATGTGAGAAAACAAAGCAGAGGTCTGATGAATCAGCATGCACAATATGGGAACACTTACAATCAAAATTGGAAGAATTATCCTAACTTCTTATGGGGTTGAAATCAGCCGATTCAGAATTATTATAGGCCCCAAGGAAATTTTAATCAACCTCAGAAGCCACCAAATAGAAGAGAGTACAAATGACTTGTTGAAGAAGTTGTTGCTTGACAATCAACAACTCAGGACCGACTTCAGAAATCTTGAGAGGCAAATGGGGCAGTTAGCATCGAATCAAAATACTAGGCATGCATGCGCTCTTCCCAGTGGGAGGGAATTAGAATAAGCGCTAAAGAAGAGAAAGGACAAGCTTATACCTGAGGGAGAGTTGATTCCTAAGGCAACACATGATTCAAAGAAAGATGATGCAAGTTCAGAGTTAGTGAATGCTGCAACGCCACCACCATCTTTCCTCCAAAGATTGCAGAAGAAGAATGATGATCGTGTGTTCAACAAATTTCTCCCTATTTTGAGCCAGGTTCAATTGAATATTCCATTGGTAGATGTACTTAGCGAAATTCCAAAGTATGCTAAGTACATCAAGGATATAGTAGCTCACAAGAGGATAATGACTGAATTCGATACAATTGCACTTACTAAGGATTGCACTTCAAGGGTCCAAAACAAACTTCCTCAAAAGATTAAGGATCCTAGCAGCTTCACCATCCCTGTGCGGATTGGAAATATCGATATGGGCCGTGCTCTTTGTGATTTGTGGGCAAGCATAAATTTGATGCCCTTGTCTTTGTTCAAGCAATTGGTCTGCGAGCTCCAAGACCAACCACTGTGATGTTGCAACTAGCGGATAAATCCATAGCGTACCCTGATGGAGTGATTGAAAATGTGTTGTCACGACCTGGAATACCCACCTTCGGGATTGTGATGGCGCGTAACATTTCGCTTGCTAGGCAAGCCAACATTAGAGGATCTTTAAGCTAATTTTAAATAAATTTCAATAAATAAAACCAATTAAGCTGAAATGAAGCTAAAACTAATGCGGAATAACATAAGAAAACAATAATATCTAAGTGCAACCTAGATCTGGAGTCATAATTCACGAGCTTCTAGAGTCTCTACAAAAAGGGTTTGAAATAAATACAACTGTCTTGAACGAAAAGAACAGTAAAATAGGGGAAGCAGAAGGGGACTTCAAGGTCTGCGGACACCAGCAGATCTACCTCGAGTCTCCAAAAGCAAATCCGAGTTGAAACGTCTCACAGACAGCTGTGACTAGTACCAAAATCTGCACAAGAAGTGCAGAGTGTAGTATGAGTACAACTGACCCAATGTACTCCGTAAGCGTCGAGCCTAACCTCGACTAGGTAGTGACGAGGCTATGACAAAACACCTACGTAAAATGAACCTGGGTAGATAACAATATATGCACAACATAACAACAAATAAAATCTAAATAAGTGATTTTGGGAGGGGACATGCGAAAGGGGTACAAGATACGATAAATACAACAGGGAATGATAACAAGAAACAGTCAATAAGCCTTTAACCAGCAAAATGAATAAACACAATGAACAAAACTGCACGGCATCACCCTTCGTGCTTTTACTCTTAACCTCACTATGAAATAATAATAACGGTATGTCATCATCCTTCGTGCTTTTACTCTCATTTTCATCATAAATCAATAGATACGACACGACATCACCCTTCGTACTTTTACTCTCAACCTCACTTTGAAACAATAATAACGGCACGACATCATCCTTCGTGCTTTTACTCTCACTTTCATCATAAATCAATATATACGACACGACATCACCCTTCGTGCATTAACACTCTCCCTCACCATATAACAGTGAACATATAACAAAAGGGAGATAGAATAAGCAAGAACATGCCTCACATCAACAATGTTTCCACAACGCCAACCTCAACTTCGGAGAAAACAATACTCAATTATCTCAAATAGATCATAAATGCAGAAAGAACGATCAATTTAGTAATTAACTAGTCCAATCATGAATATCATGATCAAAGAAAGAAAGAAATTACAAGAAAACAAGTCTCACCCGCATGCTTTGACCCAAAAACAACGCATAAGTACTCGTCACCTCACATATATGTTGTACCCAACATCTAAACATGTAGAAATATGACATCCCTCAAGTCAAGGTTAACCATGACATTTACCTCGCTCCAAAGACCAACTCAAAGCTCAACCACGGCTTTGCCTTTCAAACAAGCCTCCAAACCAACGAAATCTAGAAAATTATCAACCAAACGATTCAAAATAAGCCTTAGGAACTACCCACGAATGAAAAAAAGGTTCGATTTAGGTCATTATTGAAAAAGTCAACTCCCGGGCTCGCTTGGTCCAAACCCAAAATTTGGACCAAAACTCGATTACCCATTCACCCCCGAGCCCAATTTTGTAATTTATTTTGAAATCCGACCTCAATTTGAGGTCTAAAATTCCAATTTTATAAAAATCCCTAATTCTACTCAAACCCCCAATTTCCACCGTGAAAATCCTAGATTTTAGGTTGAAATCTTATGAAATGTAATGGAAGATTGAAAAAAAAGAGAGGTTAGAATCACTTACCAATGAATTGGGGAAGAAAGGATCTTGAGAAAATTGCCTTTAGGGTTCTATAGGTTTGAAAATTTGAAGAATGAGAGAAAATCCCGTCTAACTAGATTGACCAGTTGCAGATACCGCAAATGTGACCTATTGCGAACCCGCAAATGCTAGGTCTTCTTCACAAATGCTAGGTCTTCTTCACAAATGCAAAGTCCCAGCATTTCTGCTATCATTGCAATTGCGATGATTTGTTCGCAATTGAGAATAGTAGCCATCCTGCAAATGCGACCATTTGATCGCAAATGTGAACACTGTCCCTCCAGCCCCACTTCGCAATTGCGAAAAGCATGGTCGCAAATGCGAACCTGTGGTGCCCAATTATTCTTCGCAATTGCGAGGAAATAGCTCGCAATTGCGAACCTGACATGAGTTCTACGGCATCACAAATGCGAGGCCTGACCTTGCAATTGTGAAGTATGAGGCCGGCACCAGAACTGAAGCACACTATCTATGTTTTCTAAGTCCAAACCACTCTGTAGCCTATCCAAAACTCACCCGAGCCCTCGGGGTTCTAAACCAAACATGCACATAAGTCCAAAAAAATCATAGGAACTTGCTCGCACGATCAAATCGCTAAAATAACACCTAGAACTATGAATCAAACACCAGAATCAAATGAATTTTCAAGAAATTTTTAGAATTGCAATTTTAACAATTGGACGTCCGAATCACGTCAAACTAACTTCGTCTCTCACCAAATTTGACAGACAAGTCACAAATATATTAATGGACCTATACCAGGTTCCGGAACCAAAATACCAACCCGATATCAATAAGGTCAAACATTGGTAAAAAATTTTAGATTCATTAAGCCTTCAAACTTCAATTTTCAACAAAATATGAAAAATCTAGCTAGGGACCTCCGGATTCGATTTCGGGCATACGCCCAAGTCCCATATCATGATTCGAACCCACCAGGACCATCAACGGATCTGGATCTGTTTGCTTAAAACATTGACTAGAGTCAACTCAAATGGATTTTTAAGGAAAAATTTCATATTTTCTCAATTTTTAACATAAAAGCTTTCCAGAAAAACACATGGACTAGACACGCAAATCGAGGAAGGCTAAAATGAGATATTTGAGATTTAGAAACTCGAAATTAGGGTTTAAAACTCTAGATGAACTATCGAGTCATCACATGTGTTGCTGCAAATTGGGAAATTCATCTTCCCAGCTCACTTCATTATCCTAGATTATGAGGTTGATGAACAAGTTCCAATCATATTGGGAAAACCCCTCTTGGCTACAGGTGATGCAATTATTAGTGTGAGAGGGAAAATGATTATGAAGGTGAACAACGAGGAAGCAATTTTTAATGTCTACAGGGCGATCCAACTTCCCCGCCATTATAAGGAGCTCTCTATGATATCTGTTATGGAGGTAGATGAGCAACTTATTGACATGAGTGTATATCTAGACGATTCTCTAGAGAAAGCACTCATGTTGTTCGATAGCTTGGAGATTGATGATGACGTTGAGGAGATGATGCATATACTAGATGCATCATGTGCTTACATGCAGGGATTAAACCCCTTTGAGCCCCTAATAGGCCAAGTGGGGCCCCTCCAAAGCCGTCGAGTGAAGAAGCTCTAGAATTGGAACTTAAACCCCTGCCCCCTCACCTTCAATATGCTTATTTGGGTGGTTCTGACACTCTAATGTTATTGTTTCTTTTGACTTGTCTAAATTTCAGGAAGAAAATCTGTTGAGAGTGATACGTGAGCACAAGCAAGCAATTGAGTGGACGATGTCTGACATTAGAGGCATTAGTCCAGCCTTATGCATGCATAAAATCCTCATGGAGGAAGGGCACAAGGCGATTACAGAGCAACAATGCCGCCTAAATCCAATCATGAAGAGGTGGTAAGAAAAGAAGTGAGTAAGTGACTTGATGCAGGTATTGTATTTCCAATCTCTGATAGCAAATGGGTAAGCCCCGTCCAATGTGTGCCTAAGAATGGGGGGATGATTGTAGTGGTTAATAAAAATAATGACCTGATTCTGAAAGGAACTGTGACTAGGTGGAGAATTTTCATAGATTATAGAAAATTAAACAATGCCACCTGAAAGGACCACTCCCCCCCCCCCTTTATTGATCAAATGCTTGATAGATTAGCTGGACAAGAATACTACTGGTTCCTAGATGGCTATTTGGGGTATAATCAGATTGCGGTAGCCCCATAGGACCAAGAGAAAACTACATTTACGTGTCATTATGGCACGTATGCGTTTAAGAGAATGACATTTGATCTCTGTAGTGCACATGCGACTTTTCAAAGGTGTATGATGGCTATTTTTAATGACATGGTTGAAAGATTTGTAGAAGTGTTCATGGATGATTTTTCTATGTTTGGGTGTTCTTTTGATAATTGTTTAATGAACCTTGATAAAGTGCTTGCTAGGTGTGAAGAGACAAACTTGGTGCTAAACTAGGAAAAGTGTCATTTCATGGTACGTGAAGATATAGTCTTATGTCACATGGAGTCCAAAAATGGTTTGCAGCTGGATAAAGCAAAGGTGGAGGCAATTGAAAAATTTCCCCCATCGACATCCATCAAGGGCATTCGCAGTTTCTTGGGCCATGCAGGTTTTTATTGTCGTTTCATTAAAGATTTTCCAAAATTTTCTTCTCCTTTGTGCAGGATTCTTGAGAAAGATATCCCCTTTAAGTTTGATGATGCATGCCTGAAGGCATTTGAAGAGCTGAAGGGAAGGTTGGTGACTGCGCCAGTTATCATTGCCACGGATTGGGCGCAACCATTTGAGTTGATGTGCAATGCGAGTGACATAACAATCAGAGCTGTTTCGGGGCAAAAGAGGGATAAAATTTTTTACCCCATTTATTACGCGAGCAAAACTCTGAATCCAGCCCAGATGAACTACATTGTTACTGAAAAAGAGTTGATTGCAGTGGTGTGGGCGTTTGACAAGTTCAGATCTTATCTAGTGGGAACCAAAGTTATCGTCTACAAAGATCACTCAGCTATAAGGTATTTGTTTGAAAAGAGAGACGCCAAGCCAAGTCTAATTCGATGGGTCCTCCTCTTGCAAGAATTTGACTTAGAGATTCGAGATCGAAAAGTAACAGTGAATCAAGTGGTTGATCACTTGTCCAGGTTAGAAAATTGGAACCATGTAGCTGATGGGGGGTCGATCAAAGAAACATTTCTGGATGAGCAGTTATTGGAAATCACCTTGAGTTAAGCCCCATGGTATGTAGATTACATGAATGTTATTGCAAGTGCGGTGATGCCACCATAATTGACACCTGCTAATAGAAAAAGGTTTCTACATAATGTGAGGCTCTACATGTGGGATGAGCCATTCCTATATAAGCAGTGCACAGATCAGTTGGTACGAAGGTGTGTCCCTGAGGAGGAGACGAATGCAATATTGCATGACTGTCATGCTTCTCCATATGGAGGTCACCATGGTGGGGACAGAACTGCCCAAAAAGTGCTGCAATAAGATTTCTATTGGCCAAAATTGTTTAAGGATGTACACGTCTTTGTTAAAAAGTGTGACAGGTGACAAAGAACTAGAACAATCACAAAGAAGCACGATATGCCTTTGTAAAATATTCTGGCAGTAGAGCTCTTAGATGTTTGGGGAATTGATTTCATGGGACTGTTGGCCAGGTACATCTTGGTGGCAGTCGACTGTGTGTCTAAGTGGGTGGAGGCCGTTGCTCTTCCGACTAATGACACAAAGGTAGTGGTAAACTTTGTAAAGAAGCACATCTTCACACGCTTTGGGACTCCAAGGGTGTTGATAAGTGATGGAGGAACTCACTTCTGTAACAAATTGTTGAATAATGTTCTAGCAAAGTATGGACTTAAGCACAAGGTTGCCACCACCTATCACCCCCAAATGAGTGGTCAAGTGGAAGTGTCAAACAGAGAGGTGAAGCAGATTCTGGAGAAAACAATAAGTGGGAATAGGAAAGACTGGGTCGGGAAGTTGGAAGAGGCATTATGGGCATATCGAACTGCATACAAGACCCCTATAGGTCCTTCTCCGTATAAGTTGGTTTGTGGGAAGGCGTTTCACTTGCCTGTCAAGCTTGAACACAAAGCCTATTGGGCGATTAAAAAGCTAAAAATGGATATGGACTTATCCGGAGAGAAGTGGTTGTTACAACTCAACGAGTTTGATGAGATTTGATTGCACGCGTACGAAAATGCCAAATTGTATAAAGAAAATACCAAGAGGTGGCATGGCAAGCACATCCATCATCGCGAGTTTGAGTCATGTCAAAAAGTTCTCTTGTTTAATTCTAGGTTGAAGCTTTTCCCCAGAAAGCTTAAGTCTCGACAGGCAGGCCCTTTCGTGGTGGTAAGTGTGAGGCCTCATGGAGCGGTGGAATTGCATGATATGAGCTCAAGTGGTACCTTCTTGGTAAATGGGTAGAGAGTAAAACATTATTGGGGTAGTGACGTTGCATGTCACAAGACCTCGGTGGACTTGGCCGATGTTTGAAAACGTGTTGCGTCGTGCCGCGATATTAAATCAGGCGCTTGTTTGGAGGCAACCCAATTTTTAATGCTTTTATAGCTTAAATTTTGGTTTTCTTTTTGTCAGAGTAGACTAATTTCTTTTTGTTTTCTTTGTAGTTATAAAAATCATATGTGATAATGGTGTGAGATGTCTATAATGTATATATTGAGTGCTCGGTATGAGGGAATTTATATCCAAATAAAGGGAATGAGCGCCCAGGCCAGTGCCCCATGCTGCCTGGGGCGCAGTTTACAGAATCCTCAAAACCCCCAGCTCCAGGCCTAGCGTGGGGTGCTTGGCTGGGGGATCAACAAGTAAGTATTTATTTATTTATTTTATTCATTTTTTTTTTGTTAAAATACTCCTAACCCATACAACCCGACCTAACTATCCATATACACACACATACTAAACCTTACCCAAACCCTTTCCCCATTTAATTAACATAACTCTAACCCAAAACCCCTCTCTCTCTCATAGTAACACCCAAACCCCTTCCCCGATGTTCTTCTCGCTTCTTCTCTCTTTTTTTCTCTGAAGTTCTCAAAATTTTTTGCTCACTTTCATCCAAGAATAAAAGGTTGCTATGGCTCGTGATAGTGCCGCTAAAGGAAAAGGGGTGGAAAAGTCCTTTGCCACTACTCCCCTCCCAAAAATGCAAGCAAGGTGAAGGTTCTTCCCGGCAAGCTAAGGGAAAGCAAGTTGCTAGAGGGTCGACGAGGTCACCGCGGGCTCGGGTGGATCTAGTTCGGAACGACGCCATCAAATGGCATGATAACTTTGTGCCATATGGGAGATATGAATCCGAAATGGGGATTAATTTAAAGGCCCTAAAAAGGAACTTCCTGTATGTACTTGCCCGGTTGGTAGAGATGAAGTTGGATAAGCTCATAGAATGTCCGGGCCCTGCAAATTTGAGCATGGTATGGGAGCTGTATACCAACTACAATGCAGACCTGTTCCAGTCATGGGTCCGAGGAAAGGATATACCACTGGATAGGAGATCCTTGTGTGATTTCATGGGAGTTGATAGTCCTAATCCACGGAGGCTACAAAAGTTCATCAAAATCCCACGCTACCGGGCAATACGTCACACACTTTGTGGAAATGATTCTAATGTGAAGTGGATGCAGCTTAAGAGAGATACCCACCTTGAGATGCTCCATTTCGACTTCAACAAGACGGCTAAGGTATGACAAACCTTCGTGCAAGCTAGATTAATGCTCGTTGAGCATAACAACGAATGCACTCAAGCTCGAGTGTGTGTGATATACTTTTTGATGATCGGGCGACCCATAAATGTGGGTGAGCTCATGCTTGGGGAGATGGACCGCACCCACTTTGGGCAAAGGATCAAAAGGTTCTTCTTTAGAAACCTATTGACGCAGTACATGCTATCAAGTGGCGTACCGGAATACCTTGTCTATGATGAGGTAATGGAGGCACCCAAAGCATTGCTAGAAATCACATCCTTGCTGGAGTCCACATCAAATCTAAGCCAGACTGCAAGGAATGAGAGGGGCGAAAATTTCAACAGGTATCTTTATAGTTCCTTCAATGTGATAATGAGTAGGCTAGGGGTGTCGGATGAGGAGAGCATGCATTTGCAAAATGATCTCTCCAGTTCTTCCAAGGAGATGTTGGGCATAGCACCGGGCAGCCTCATTCATCCGTCTGAGGATGAGAACACTCACAAGAGATCTGATGATGAGGATGCAGATGATGATGAAGTCACGGGGCCCATGGTTTTGGTGCTCTAAGGAGAAGATGAGGATGATGATGAGCCCAAAGCCGTAGTTGGTGGGCTCATGAAGAGGCGGACTCCGACTAGCAGGGAGTTCTTTCTTTCCACCTTACTTTTGTTTTGAATTTGTTATGCATCGGGGTCTATGCATTATTTAAGTGTGGGGTGGAAAAATACTTACTGACTTGTAATTGTATAAACTTTTTATTGTTATTGTTTTGCGCTTTTTTTAATATATATTTTAGCTTAGTTTAGAACTAACATAGTCTAATTAAATAGTAAAATGAAAAAAAAACAGAAAAAGCTCGGACTTTTCCCGATGATGGATCTGTTGGACAATTTTCTTGAGGGATTAAAGTCCGACTAAAAATACCAAAAAGATTTTCTTTTATTCTTTTTAGGATAGTTAGGTAGTATTACTTGGTTTTTCTTTGGATGTCGCGTCTTTTCCAATGGTGTATCTCGAACCGGGTGTTATTATTATTTTATTTATTTAGGAGTAGGACAGGAAGAAAACGAAGGTGCTCTGAGGTATCTGTTGACACCTTCGTAGCCTCGTCACACCTTCGTCGAGGTTAGGCTCGGCACTTACCAATACATGGGGTCGGTTGTACTGATACTGCACTCTGCACTCTGCACTCTTGTGCAGATTTCGCAGCAGGTAATGGCTGATAGAGATATTGGCTCAGGTTCACAGCTCGGAGACCCAAGGTAGTCCTGCTGGCATCCGCAGGCCCTGGCGTCCCCTTCTACATATCTTCTTTACTGTTTTCCTTTACTTTCCAAAACAATTGTAATTTCTTTCATACAATTGATTGTAGATAAATCATAGAGCGTTCGTGAATTGTGACACCAGGTTTCTGGGTAGAAGTAATATGTAAATGACTTCGATATCTATATATCTTTACAGTGTTCTCACTTTATTTTGCATGTTCACTGCTAATCACTAAAAATGGATATAAATGGCTAAATAACCTTCATCTTTGGCCTGTCTGGAAAGTGTGATGTTAGGCTCCATCAGGATCCCGACAATGGGAATTTCGGGTGAGTTTCGGTTAGGTCACGGGTAGTTTGAGACTTAGAAGATTCTGGTTTTCTGCTGTTTCTGGTGCACTGACGTCTTGTGCTTCGCGATCGTGAAGTGTAAGCTGGGCTAGGGAGTCATTTACTCTTCACGAACGCGGAGAGTGGTTCACGAATGCGGAGAAATGGGGGGGAGTTTCCCTTCACGAACACGGCCAGCTCGGCGCGAACGAGATGGCTTAGGGAACTGGGTGAGGGGTCTGGTGATCTTCTACACGAACGCGATCAAAGGGTCGCTAACGCAATGGCCGGGGGGAGCTTCCTTACGCGAATGCGTAGATAGACTCGCGAACGCATAGGACTTAGGCCGTTGTGCATAGCGATCGCGACAGGTCTTCCGCGAACGCGATGGAGACCTGTCCACTGTTTTAAAACAGACTTCAAAACCGAAATTTCTCCAAATTTCATATCTTCTTCACTAGAACTCAACCTTGGATGATTTTTGAATTGGGAATTTAATACAAAATCATAGGTTTGTGTACTTAAACTCATTTCCTCCAATTTTCATCAACACCCATTAGATTTCTAGTCCTAAATCTTGTTCTTTAAGGGTAGAAATTTGGGATTTTAGGAGAATTGGGGATTTTGTAAATTTGGGAATTTAGACCTCGATTTGGGGTTGGATTCTGGAACTTATTACATATTCGGGCTCGGGGGTGAATGGGTAAACAAATTTTTGTCCGAACCTCGAGTTTTGGCCAAGCGGGCCCGGGGTCGATTTTTAACTTTTTGGGAGAAAATTTGGGAATTCTATAATTGTACATTGAAATTATATTCTTTAGCTACAATTGATAGTATTAAGATAATTATGACTAGATACAAGTTGGTTGGAGGTTAATTCTAGAGGAAAGGCAGTACTTGAGTAGTGAGTGGCATGCAGATCAAGGTAAGTGTTGTGTCTAACCTTGACTTGAGGGTTTAGGAACCTTTGAATTTTTTTGTTATGTGATAAATCATGTGAGCAGCGTATACGTGAGGTAACGAGTACCTATGTGCCGCCAAATTGCCCGTTTTACCTGTTTTCTTCCATTTTCCCTTATATCATTTTCCTTCTTACCTTACTTGTTACATGTCTAACTATAATTCCGTGCTTGATTGGTACCTGTTAGATATTTGTTCCCTCGTAGGATTATTGCTTCCCCTTTATTTGGTTTAAACTGTTCTTATTGGCAATTTCCGTGATATCCTGGATTGGTCTCACTGAGTAGTAGTAAACTTATTGATTTTTATTGTCTATACAGCTCCCGGTTGCTTTGTTCCAAATTTCAAGCGTTGGTAAGGGACTTGTGTGAATTTTTATGAA